>JACEFO010001835.1:0-169203 GCA_015342445.1 Digitaria exilis
AGAAGAAGATGGGGGAACGCGCGAGGAGCTGAACTGGTGGGTCGAGCAAGTGAGTGGAGTGTGAGAGGGGTTCAGTGGGAGGCCTGGGCACGCGAGAGTGGCACAGTGCGGCCTCGGGAGCGGGCGAGCGCGTGGGTGGCTGTCGCGGTCGCCATTGATGGCGCGGCGAGCTCGAACAGAGCGCACACGCACGGTTGGGCTCGCCGGCCACGTGGCGGCCGAGCTCCGGCCAGCGCAGCGCGCGCCAGGGGCACTGTAGCTTGCCCGTGGAGCTCCGATTTCAATTTCGAATTTTCTCCAAAAATTTGAACTGAACTTGAAAAAGTGTAAAAATAAAAGTTGGAGTTTGGAAGATGGGACACAACTTTCTTTTTTGGATGAACTTGAAATTCCAAGCTTTTCAAGCTCAAACAACCCAAAAACAAAAAGGTGCCCAGAACGGTAATTTGAGTTTTTGAGGGACTAAACTGCAAAATTTTCAAAAGTTCTAAACAGTGACTAGGGTTTATTTATGATGACAAACAACTTTTATGTTTGGAGATTTTCAAGTTTAGTACAAAAATCTCGAGTTTTCAGTTGGGTACCAAACAACCCTTGTTTTTGAATTAAAATTGAATTTTTGACGAATTTTTGAATTTCAACCCAATTCCCTGTTGCATCGATCTTAATTGCACTTTTTAATTCTTTTGACATCAGAGATGTCACAGAGATGATGAGGAAGGTGCCTCGGAATCTCCGCAGGAAGATGACGAAGTTAAATCCACCCAAGAAGAGGGGGAGCTCTAGTTGTGAGGAGAGAGACTCACACGATCTTTGTAAAGGAATACTTTTCTTTTGCGATAACGATGTGCTGATTACTCGTTCGTTTATTGTACTCTTTTATTTTATTGACTTGCTACGATCAGTACAACTTTTGTTTGGTACGTAAACCTCGCAAACGCTTTTGATCTTTACTTCGTAAGAGAGTGTATGCATCGGACTCATATGTATAGTGCCCTCTTGAAGGGTTTTATCCTTTGTTTGCTTTCTACAAGATCACGACCCTTAGATTCGTTCTATCTAGAGTGTACGCTCAAGTAATCTTTGGCTTCTCCTTTGTTTTTCTTGTTTGTCGTTGCTCTTGATATTGCTAGTTTGCCTTGAAGCGAGCGTGCTCTTCTCCAGGACCCCACTGCTGATGGTGGCTTTGCTGTATGAAGTACCCATGGGCCCTGTTCTATTGATGATCCTTAGTCTGGGTACGTGCTATCGTCAAGCATCTTGTAGTTTCTGACTCCTCTCGTTCCTAAGTGCTTGTTTGTAGGATTTTTGTTATTTGTTTCATTTTTCACTCTATTTGGGGTCGGCAGTTTCTTCCCCTTTTATAGTGGTCTATCGATGTTGTGGAAGTTATGACTTGGACTAACTTGGTGTCCTTTGGAGGTACAGTTAGGTGTTTGCTTTGATGGTACATTTGCTTTTCATATCCATCATCCAATAAATACGAGTGGGGGCTCTTGTAGACTTTGAAAAAGGCGTCCCCTCCCCCGATAGCCCCTTTGCATTTATTACTTCTTGTTTCTGCTGAGCAACATTTGTTTTAAAGAAAACATTCACTTGTTTTGATTCGAAATAGGGCAACTTTTTGTTGCTTTTTTTGATCTACTTGTCTTGATTTTTGATCCTTGAGGTTTGGTTGCTTGAAGTGCCTTCGTGTTTTCAGGTGCTGATTTAGTTTTATTTTAACCTTTAGCCGTTTTGCTCGAGGCTAGAGGTTATTTTGCTTGACTTCGGCTTTGAGCTGTCTTGCTCAAGGGTTTTTATGTTTTGAGAGGTTATTTTACTTGATCATGGCCTTGAGCTGTCTTGCTTGAGGTATTTTGTTTTACGAGGTTATTTTACTTAACCTCGGCCTTGAGCTATCTTGTTTCAAGTTTTTTTACGAGATTATTTTACTTAACCTCGGCCTTCAGCTATTTTTCTTAAGGTCTTTTTTACGAGGTTATTTTTCTTAATTTTGACCTTGAGCTATTTTTCTTAAGGTCTTTTTTACGAGGTTATTTTTCTTAACCTCGGCCTTGAGCTATTTTGCTTAAAGTCTTTTTTACGAGGTTATTTTTCTAAACCTCGGCCTTGAGCTATCTTGCTCGAGGTCTTTTTTCTTTCTCAAAGGAATGTTGTGCGATCTTTGGGGGAGATCTCCTTTATTGATTTTTAGGAGAATTTACATGGGTTTGCCTCATTAAAATCCTCACCTCCAATTTCTTGGAGCCTCTTTTTGTGAGGAAAAGAGTACGACCCTAGTGAAATTAAAAAGTACAAGAAGTGGTGCTTCGTGTTGTACTTATAGTTTTATACATCCATGAAGTTGACCTTTTACAGGAAACTAGAAACTGGAAAGAAACTTTGTACATTTTAACTTTGCTTTCTTCTAGTTGTAGTATTTGCGAAGTTGCTCCACGTTCCATGAGTGAGGCAGTTCTTCTCCATTTTTGTTTGAGAGGTGGTAAGATCCCGGCCTCGAGCTTCTTGTGACAATGTAAGGTCCTTCCCATTTTTCCTCGTATTTGCTAAGGTTTTCTGCATTGTGCTTCCTTTTGATTACTTGATCGCCAACTCTGATTTCTCTGATTTTCACTTTGGGGTCGCGCCACCTTCGTGTTTGTCTTTGATAAGACTCGAGGTTGTGAGAAGCAATGAGTCTATCGACTTCAATTAAGTCCTTTTCCACCATTTCTTTTTCGCCTTCTTCTTGTTGTAGAGTGAGTCTTAAAGTTTTTGCCTTGATTTTTTCAGGTACTACGGCCTCGGTACCGTATAACAATCTGAAAGGAGTAAACTTAGTTGCTCTTGATTCTGTCGTGTTACGCGACCAAGTTGCAATTGGTAACTCATCGATCCATTTTCCCTTTTTGTGTGCGAAGAGCATTTTTCTTATGGTTGAGAAGATAATACCGTTGGCTCTTTCAATTGCACCATTTGACTGGGGTGGTAAACGAATGCATATTTTACTTTGGTGCCCATTGTTGACGCAAAAATCGGGAAAGACCTTCACGTGCTAGCACACGAAATCAGCTGTGGCCGATGATGCAGGCATGCCAGTCAATCTGACCTGTTGATTGACAAGGAAAAATCGAACGTTAATAACACAAATGAAATCGGCTGGATTTCCGATTTGACGATGAATACCAGATCGGCAATGAATTCCGATCTATGATAGAGAGTCGGCTAGATCAGCCGATTCTGATGCAAAGCAGAATAAGATTACTAAAACGTAACCTAACATGCTAAGCAGAGTAACACTTAGAATAGATCTAAACGGCTATACCAGATCCGAAAATGAGGTATAAATAAAAGCCGATCGAAGCTTATTCTAAGCTGGATAAGGGTTGAATAAAATCTAAACAAAGTAACAGCGATGCGCCAGAATACTAAAGCTTAGATGTTTACTCGATAACTGTTGAATAATCCCAAACGAAACAACAGCGATAAGCCGGTTGCTAGGTGTGGCGGTTCCACTCCGAAATTATTCCAAGTTAAGTACCTCGGGACCACTAATCAAGTAGTCAGGCACTTAATCCGGAATAAGCTGGAGCGCCGTCGGATTAAACCCGATTAACCACGTTCTTTTCTCGATCGAAACAACAGCACGCCCACACGAAGGTGAGTTCCAGAGATTACAACATTCCACAAATTAACTTACACAAATAGGTATCACAAGTTATTACAAACCAAGTTCAAATTTAAATCAGAGTACAAAGTCTTGCAGCGGAAATAAAAGTTTCATTGCAGCGGAAGATAATCTAACGACGATACAATAACACCGTGCTGAAGCCTGCCACGATGCTACTCCTCCCGATCCTCGGCAGAGGACGGAACTCATTCGATGTGCCAGCCAGGTGGAACCTGGGCAGGCCAAGACAAAGCATCGACATCCAACGGTGTACCTGTAAATTAATGCCACAAGCAAGGCTGAGTATACTAATACTCAGCAAGGCTTACCCGTCGGGTGAAAACTACATCACCGACATCTAGACATGAGAGGCTTTTGGCTGGTGGGTTTGTTTGCCAAAAAGCAACTAAAATAGGTCCTTGCATTCAAGTTTTAGCATCATATTCTAGTAAATTTAACCATTCTAGATTAGCATCCTTCCTAAGCATACAAGTGGTGCAATACAATTTAATTCATAGAACAAGTTTATCAATCTCAAAGTTCCACTTGTTACTCAATGTAGCAGGGTGGTCAAGCAGTCTCATTAACCGCGAGAAGCGGACAGTTCGAACCGAATTTTTGCTACCTGGCCAGGGGAAACCCAACATACACGGATACTATGCTTGCTATAAAAGGTACAAGCATTTCCCAACCTTTCCCATCGATCCACAATTCGGAACCGGGTCCACTTCCTTAGGATAAAGGTTTACTGCTTCACTCACAGTCTCACGCATATATCCACAAGTGTACGGCAGGGGACAACAAAGTTTCCAAGGAGAGATGGCTATCGGCCCTAGCTGCTTCAATCTGGTACCGGGCTTACCGATCCCCATACATCGGCATGCATGTGGTACGTTCAAAAACTTGACACACTCAACCACACATTTCGACCTTAAATCAATTATCATACACGGACGGGAGATCTACCCGCCCGTCAATCCTTATGATTCCAACATAAGTAAAGACAAGCAATTCCTATGTCTCGCGAGTGACAGGAAATCACTCGACTTGTAAAGGACCTAAAGCAATGCCCTATCGGTCCTTTCATGCTAGTATTGCAAGTCATAGGTACTAGGAAATGTGCAGCTAAGGTATTCAATCAACTCCTTGAACGTAAATGCACAAGCATAGAGAAGTCATAATGCATAATTGGTAAAGGTTAGGTTATGCTCCGGGGCTTGCCTTCTTGCTCAAACTAGGGGTTAGCCTCCGGGTTGGTCGATCCTGCACCGGCACCTTCCTCCGGGACTTCTCCCTCGTCTGTGGGAATGAGGTGGTAGTTGCCGTCCGGGATGGCGCCTTCTACATGAGATGCATAGTTTTAAGGCGGCTGCCTATATATTCTAAGACTAAGGCCTTGAAGGCCATATTCACCTAGATTCCTTCTCATTTTTGTTTCTCCATTTCTGTTCATTATTTTTAGCTATAAACTTTATGGCAGCTACTGGAGTATAAGAGCTAAGCTCACTCGAAAATTTAGCTAATTCTGAGCTACACATAATTTATTAAAAATATATCAAACGGCTGCTAGCAGAATCGAATTTAAATCATACAAAATCGAAAATTCATCTAGTTCAGGAGATTTTCCTACCAAAGCTAGGCAATAGCATGAGGAGGGCTCTGGCCAAGTGGTGGCTCAAAATAACCCTTGGGTAGTCCTCAATAAATTTCTAACCAAAAACACATATTTATTTATTTGCTATCCTAAACAGAGCAAAAATTCAGTTTTTCATTTTTCACAGGTGTGCTAACAAGTTTTTAGTCCTCTGGAGCAAAATGGTGATTTTTCACTGCACAGATTATTTTTAAAGATTTCTGCACTGCAAAAAGACAGAAAACACATTTTAATTTATAACTGGAGCTATAGTTCATATTTTTAGGTCCCCTTTGGACACAAGCTGTCCAAAGTCACTCCACACAACATATCCAAAGCTCAACCCTAGCGGAGCTCTGGATTTGAAATGGTGCACTACTTTCCATTTTCATAGTTTGAGTTTTAGCTCAAAAACAGTTCATCAAAAGTATAAACATGTCGAATAGGGATTGTAGTTTAGAGTCTCACGAATCCAGAGAGTATTTTTGTGCATTTTTCTGATTTTTGTACGATTTTTAATGGTTTTTACAAGATTCGGGAAAAACAAATCTAGTTTTGAGAATCTATTTTCGCAGGGAACCCTAGAACTTTCAAAACTTCGCGAACAAGTCCCTGGACTTTTGCACAGAGACCCCTAGACAAACGAAGACGATGAAGAAAGGCCCTCGGCTCTCGCCGGAGTTGCGCCGGTCAAACGGCGGCGAACTAGGCACGGGGAAGTGGGGGAAAAGGATCCTGGGTTCACCACGAGTCGTTTGGGGACGGTTTGGAGGCCGGGGGTGGTCGGAGTTGCGCCGGCGACGAGGTGGTGGCGGCGCGGCCGCCGTGGCTTCTACGCCGGTGTGCTCGGGGTCGTTCGCCGAGGTTCGAGGGGTCCTAGAGCACCAGTGGAGCTCGAGGAAGCCAATGGCATGCTCGGTTGACCTCGGGGACGGCTCGGAGTAGGGGCTCGACGTGCGGGTGCTCCGGTGGCCGGAAATCGCGATTTGGGGGAAATCACGAATTCTCGCCGGAGAAGGGACAATAGCTTGGGGAAAGTGGGGGAAATGGAGCTAGGGTAGAGGTCTAGCTTCGTGCGCGACGAATTTGGGAATGGTGGAGTGTGGGAGGCGAATTTCTCGGAGGAGCTCGGCTCGGTTCGCGCGGCGCGAGGAAGAAGAAGACCGAGCGAGCGCGGGGAAGTGGAAATGGCCAAGTGAGCGAGTGAGAGGAGGGGTGGGAGTGCTTGGTGGAGTGATTGAGCACGCAAAAGTGGCACAGTGCGGCCTCGGGAGCGTGCGAGCGCGTGGGTGGCTGTCGCGGTCGCCATTGATGGCGCGCGAGCTCGAACAGAGCGCACACGCGCGGTTGGGCGTCAAAGATCATCGCGTGATGAAGTGGAGATCCTCAGCAGAGGCTTTGGCGCGACGCGAACGGACTCTACCGCCTGCAGTGCGCTCGGCGCGGCGCGAGCGCGCGTGCGGCCACGGCGGCGCGCGACCGTATGATGGCGCTCCGCGGCTCGAGGCAGCAGTGCGCCGTCGCCCGCGACGTGATGGTACGGAAGGCTTGGACAAACGCGTGAGGACAAGAGCTAGCTGCCGCCACGGCTCGGCCGACCCGACGCGGTCTCCGCCACACGCCGGCCACGTGGCGGCCGGACTCCGGCCGGAGCAGAGCGCGCCAGGGGCGAGCTGGCAGCCCCGTGGAGCTCCTTTGCCCCTTTTGAACTTTCTCCAAAAATTTGAGCTGAACTTCGAAACGTGTAAAATTAAAAGTTGGAGTTTGAGGTGTGGGACACGACTTTCGAGCTTGGACAGGCACTTAGACCAGGCGCTACGGCGCTTCGAGCTTGAACCGCAAGCTTGAGCTTGCCGAGCCTCGAACGGTCGGAAACGCCACTCGAGGGTGAGTGCCCCCTCGAGCTTGGCTGCGAAGCCTCGAGCGTGACGGAACGTCGCTCGTGGGTAAGTGCCCCCTCGAGCTTGGCTGCGAAGCCTCGAGCGTGACGGAACGTCGCTCGAGGGTAAGTGCCCCCTTGAGCTGGGCTGCGGAGCCTCGAGCGTGCTAACGTGCGGCCTCGAATCGTGACGGACTGCGGGGCCTCGAGGGTCCTATCGTGCGGCCTCGAATCATGACGGACTGCGGGGCCTCGAGGGTCCTATCGTGCGGCCTCGAATCGTGACGGACTGCGGGGCCTCGAGGGTCCTATCGTGCGGCCTCGAATCGTGACTGAAACTACTAGCTAGGCTCGATCGTCACGGACAATACTGGCTAGGCTCGATCGTCACGGACAATACTGGCTAGGCTCGATCGTCACGGACATACTGGCTAGGCTCGATCATCAGGGACAATACTGGCTAGGCTCGATCGCGACGGACATACTGGGTAGGCTCGATCGTGACGGACATACTGGGTAAGCTCGATCGTGACGGACAATACTGGGTACGCTCGATCGTGACGGACATGCTGGGTAAGCTCGATCGTGACGGACATACTGGTTCGAGGGTCATCAAGCGGAACGAACGCCGTGGCGAGATTTGTTATGAAGGACTGTATCTGTGATGACAGCAACTCTTATTGTCGGAGATTTTAAGTTCAGTACCAAAATCTTGAGATTTCTGTTGGGTGTCACCAGACCTTTGTTTTTGAATTTCAGTCTGAATTTTTGGTCAATTTCTGAATTCTAACCCCATTGTTTTGCCTTATCTTCCTTTTTATTAATTATTTTATTTAACCTCTCCCTCCTTTCTTAGACCCTTCAATAGTGTCACTAAACATCAGAGGTATAATGCTCAAAGAGAGTTTTCAATTTAAAGTCCTACCTCCTTTTATTTTGAGAGTAAAAATCTTATTTTAACTTAAAGTTAAAACATGGACACATACATGGAGGTTAAAAGCTTATTTATTTTATATGCTCAACTTTTAATTATGTCGTTAACAACTTGACATATATTAAATATTAATTAATTTACATCCTTTGTATTTTATGAAAGCTTATATTGTGAACAAAATCTCATTTTATTATTAAAACCTCAAGATTGCCACATGTAGGCCATGATTAGATCTACAAGCTTTATTAGTCCAAGTGTTTAACCCTAACATTAAATCATTAACAATTATTTTACTAAAGAACATCAGGAGCACTCTAAATATTATTCTATTTATAGCCCAAGGTGAGCTCCTTTAAAAAGGGTGTGTGACCGTGTGTTTTTCATCCCATGTTTAAGTTGGTCTTTCAAACTTGATTTCCTATGTTTGGTAGATTAAGCATCTGAGTTATACATAACTCACCAAGGTTGCAAATGACATTTTTAGATACACAACTTTCATTTGAGAAAGTGGTTTGGTTTTATAATTAGAACATACTTTCCCAACCCTTTCATATTGATCAGACGTTTGTGATGTGCACAACTCTTATTTAAAATTTTTAAATTAGAACCTTGCCTTCTGAAGGTCATTAATATCGTTAGTTGGAATTATTTCATGTGTTGACTTCACATGAGCCATTAGTCCTTTAAGACCTTTAGGGGCATAGAAGCATTACTTAATTTGTCGTTCAATCCTGATTTCTTTTTAGGAAATTTTTATGCGTCGTCTCGAGAGTATGTATTTAGAGTTTTGTCGTGCAACTTGTAAGAGAAGATGTTTAGATTTGTACTAGAAAAGTTTTTGTTGGGTTCAATTTCAAGAACTTAACAATCCTCATGTATAATTCTCATTCCTACTAGTGATTTAGTTTCAGGGTTTATAGTTCCTTAGTTTGTTTAATCACTCTTACTTATACGCTTTAAACACCAGGGGTGTTACACTAAGGCTTGGATCTTACTCAGTAGTACGGGACTTACAGGCAAGCCTTGAGATCTGATCACCCTCGACGTACCCAAAAGAACTTGCTAAAAAGAAAGACGAAGTCGCCGACAAATGTATGTAAGATGCGAAAAAGTGTAAAGGTTTGTTTGATGTTGGTGTGTAAAAACTTCCATGACCACGCATGGTCGGTATTTATACTCTGATAACTACGACTCCTAAACGTATACGACAAACTTACTTGACGCAAAGGAAAAGATCTTTCTTAAAACTGTCTACGACTCAGACTTAAAAATAACCGACTCTCTATTTCGGTCCTTCTATAAACTTAACCTGGTAACTTCCCAGGACTCCTCCATCATTATCCTCTTCTCCGATTTTTTACTCTCATCGGACTCTGACTCTGATTCAAACTGCTCTTCTTCTCGGACTCTGGTTCCGATTTGATCCTTTTCATCTCCCAGACTCTGATTCCGATTCTGTATCTCTGTTTCTCTTTTGGCACCAGGGTGACCTGTTAAAATCCGGTGTCAACACCCATTGTCATGCAAAAGTCTCTAAATTTCTCTCTCTCGAACTGTTTTATGTTGTCGACTGTTATTTCTTTGGGTACGCCGAATCTGCAAGTGATATTGTGGCAGAATTTTTTTGAACTGTATGCGAGGTTATTGACGCTAGGGCTTTTGCCTCTATCGACTTTGTGAAATATTCAACCGCTACTACTACGAATATGCAGTTTCCTTGAGCTGTTGAAGAGGCCCCACTAAGTCTATTCCCCATCTTTGTAATGGCCAAGATGGTGTTATGAGCTGTAACAGTGATGATGGGATCTTCTGGCTGTTTGCATTCTTCTGACATGGCTCGCATTTCTTTGCTACTTCATCTGCGTCTTTTATCAAAGGTGGCCTGAATATTCCTTGTCTGACCGCTTTGACTGCGAGGGATCTTGGGCCGCCATGTGCTCCACATATTCCTTCGTGGATGCTTTTTAGAATATCTGCCCCTTGTTCTTTTGCGATGCATTTTAGCCATGGAGCTGATATCCCTTTTTTGTATAGCTCGCCTTGTATTATTCCTTATCCTCTTGCTCTTGCTGGTATTCTCTTGGCTTCGCTTGCTGAGCAAGGGGTAAATTTATCTTGAAGATAAGACACGATTGGTGCCCTCTAATCTTCCCAATGGATATGAGTGAAATAGTGCTTCTTAATTGAAGGGATTGTCATGACTTCGTAGATTACATCTTTGGGTAGTTCCTCATTCTTTGCTGCTTTCTTGGCCAGATCGTCGGCCTCGTTGTTGTCGTTTCTGTGGATATGTTCCACTGTGAATCCTTTGAAGTACTTTTCCATCTCCCTGACTTCTTCGAGGTAGCTAATTAGCTCTAGTTTTCTTGCTTTGCTGTTTTTTCAATATGATATCTTGCTATCTTCGAATATGTCTTTACGATGAAATTTTGTTTCCCTAGTGATTTCATTTTCCGTAGTCCGAGCAGAAGTGCTTCATATTCTGCTACATTGTTTGTGATTTGGATTTGTTGATCCTTGAATTCCAATCGTGCTGTGAATCTAGTTTTGATTCCATTTGATGAAATCAGAATTGCGGAGAATGCTGCTCCTTTGTTGCAGTATGCACCATCACAATAAACTATCCATTGCCTCTTGTCTTCGTTTGGAACTTCATGTTTTGGGGATGTCTAGTCTCCGATGAAGTTAGCTAGTACTTGGGACTCTATTGCCGCTTGAATTCAATGTTGAATCCCGATAGTTCTGCGGACCATTTGCTGATTCTGCTTGAAGCTTCTTTGTTTGTAAATAGCTCGGCTAACAGTTCCTTGGTGACTGTTATTATTCTATGGGCTTCAAAACAGTGTCTTAGCTTCCTTGATGCCATGACTAGTGCATAAGAGATCTTTTCGAGATCGGAATATGATTTTTTAGCTCCGGATAATGCTTCGGAAATGAAGTAGGCTGGTAGTTGCTTTGTGATGCCTTTGATTTCCGTCTCCTGCACAATTGCGACGCTTACTGCCGATTCAAATGCTGCGAGACACAAAAGTAGGTCTTTTCATTGGGAGGGTGGTGATAATTTGATCATTGCTACGAGATATTCTTTAAATTCCATGAAAGCTTTCGATTGTTCTTCGCCCCAGTTGAGTTTCTGAGGGTTTCGGAGGACTTTGAAAAAAGATAGGCTTCACTCGGCTGCTCTTGGCACGAACCAATTGAAAGTTGCAATTCGTCTGGTCAACTTTTGTACCTCCTTGACTGTCTTTGGTTCTTCCATGGTCATTAAAGCTTGCACTTTATCTGGGTTGGCTTCGATTCCTTTCGAGGATACCAAACATCCTAAGACTTTTCCTTTGGTTATTCCGAACATGCATTTTTCCAAATTTAGACTGAGGTTTGACAGCCTTAGGTTGTTAAATGTCTCTTCGAGGTCTTTGATGTGATCCGATATTTTAATGCTTTTTACAACAAGACCATCTACATAGACTAGCATGTTTCTGTCGATTTGTGACTTGAAGACTTTTTTTGGTCATCCTTGAGAAGGTAGATCCTGGCATCCTGCATTTCTTAGCCCTTCTGGCATTCTGACGAAACAAAAGGTTCCGAAAGGTGTTATGAAGCTTGTTTTCTCCTCATCCTTTGTTTCATCAAAATTTAGTGGTAGCCTGAAAAGTAATCTAGTAATGATAGAATCTCGCTGTTGGCTGCGTCATCGACGACGCTGTCAATTCTGGGTAAAGGGAAAGCATCCTTTGTGCAATGATTGTTTAGAGTGGTGAAATCAATGCACATCCTCCACATTCCATTTTTCTTTTTCATAGGGACCATGTTCGCTAACCATTCTGGGTATTGCACTTCTCTGATGACATTTGCTTGCAACAACCTTTGGACTTTGGATTTTATTCCTTCCACTTTCTTGTCTGACATTTTCCTCGGTTTTTGCTTTTTTGGCTTCGTTTTTGGAGTTTTGTTGGGGCTATGCTCGATTAGAGTTCTGCTTACTCCTTTTAGGTCTATGGCTGTCCATGCGAAGACATCTTCGTTTTTCCTTAAGAAAGTTACCAGATTTTCTTCTTCTTCGGGGGAGAGATCTGCCCTAATGATGACCTCTCTGCCTTCAACTCTGGGTTCGAGAGAAACTTGCTTGGTGTCTTTTGCTTCAAAGGTTTATTTTCCCTTTTCGACTTTGGGTTTTGGGAAATTCTTTTTTATTGGTTCCGCTTGACCTTTATCATTTGGTTGTTTTGTCTCTGTCTATTAGAGGTTTATGTTCTCTTCACCCGGAGTGATTTCTTGTTCGATATCACTTGCAACTTTTCCAAAGACTATGATTACTCCATTTTTCATTGGAAGTTTCATGCAGAGGTAGGCTTGTCGAACTATAGCCTCAAATGTGTTGAGGAAACCCCACCCGAAGATTCCGTTGTAAGGGTAATACATATCCACTATGCCAAAGGTGACTCGTTCTTTTCTGGGTTGTCCATGTCTCCCATGGACACGGGTAATTCGATTTTACCTAGGGCTCGGATCCTTTTTCCTCCTAAACCAATGAGAGGTGTTTCCGATGGTTGTAATATTGACTGAACTGCCATCATCTATCAGTATTTTGGTTAGCTCCCATCCCGCTACATTGGTTTCGATGACCATGGCGTCGGTGTGAGGGTAGCATTGAAGTTTGAGATCTTGCTCGGTGAAGGTTATTGGAACGTGAGACCAGTGGGTTTTTTCTTTGTCTTTTACTTTCGAAATCGACTGAGGATCCGCCTGCTATGGGCAGGATCATTCAACGTGAGGGGATGGGATTTTTGGTTGGTTTTCCATTTTGTGTTGATGCAGGTTGGGTTGTGCTTCGTCTTTCCTCGCGGTAGTATATTGAACTGAGCTATGAGCTTGTTGGTTTGACTCTGTTTGGGTTTGGTGCCATGCTAGTCGAGGTTGATGATATGTCGAGTAAGATTCTGAGTGGCCTGGCAGTTGCGGCTGTGGATTTGGGTTATTGTGGGGGGTGCAGTGACAGGAATTTGTATGAACCGTGCGACCCTGAGTGTCATTTTGGTTCATTTCCTGTTTTACTCTGATGGTTATGGGACATCATCCTGTACTGTGGTTTGTATTTTCCCCATAAAACTGACAAAACCAGGAACGAGGCCGGTTTCCTATTGACCACGTCCCCTTTCGCGACTTCTGCCTCGTCCACCCCTTTCCCCTCTAGAACTTGCAAGGTTAAATTCTAGCTTTGTTTGACTTGAGCCATTGGTGTGTTGATCATTCTCGTTTTCTATGTTGAAGACTTGTGCTGGTCGATTGTAATTTTGCCTCTCACGTACAGGTTGTTTGTAGTTTCCATTTGCTTTGCGCGGAGTGGCTCTTTCACTAACCCTTCTTCTGTGGTCATCATCCGATCTACAGAACTTTTCCATTTCATGAAATAGCTCATGGAGATTCCTTGGTTTGTTCTTGACGAATTCCGAAGCACAGGGGCTTGGGCCTAAACCGTGGATGCATGCGTCGATTACTATTGAGTCTAGTATGTCATCTGTTTGAGCTTTTAATTGGATAAAACGTTTGAAGTACTGGGCCAGTGGTACTTTTTCTTCTTGTCTACATGCAAATAGATCTCCCGAAGTCAAAAGTTGTCTGTTGAACCCGTGGAAATTATGGAGTACTTTTGCCTTGAGTTGTAAGTGTCGGGCCTTCACAAGCTATGATGAATGATTTTGCCAGAACCAATTTGTTTCCTCCCGCCGAAGCTACGGCAACCTCGTAGCTCATTAGAAACTGCCTTGGGTCACAGGTGCCATTGTACTTGGGTAGGGTGATGGGTTGGTATGAACTGGGCCAAGGGGCGTTCTAAAAGCTCAGAGATAAAGGTGAACTTGCGTCGAAACTTCTAAAGCTTGCGGCAATGTTTGAAACATCGAGGTCATGCTCTCCTTCAGGCTTCTGAGTGTTTTCTTTGTTTGCATTGAGCTCGTTCTCGAGTCTTAGTAGCTCGTTCTTGGCGTTCTTTCTCGGGTTTTTTCTTTTGAATCTCTACTTCCTTTAATAGTTTCTCTTTCTCTTGTTTGAGTCTCTCGATTTCTTGTAATAATTGGTCGAGGCTGACCTCATCTTGGTTTTGGGTGGCATTAGTGACGATCGGTTCAACTAGGGCTCAGGGTTCGTCATGCTCTGTTTCGCTTTCTTGAGCCTTTGAGGTTTGTGGGTCGTCGGCCCGTGGTTTTTTCTTTGGTGGCATCGTAGGTTTTTAGTTTCGATCCTAACACGCGGACGGCGCCAGCTGTTCTAACACGGATGTTTGTATCACAAACAACGCAATGTATTCACAGTTCTCAGATTACATGTCCCCGTACAATGCTATTGACTTGCTATTTATAGGGGTCAACCTCGTGTGCTTACATGAACATTACTTCCTGCCATAATCCTGCGAACTAATTATAACTCTAGTTGACCGTTGCTTTCCGCCAATTCGTAGTTTGGCCTCGGTGCGAGGGGCTCCAGAGAGCTTCAACTCTCTTCTCTTCGTGATTTGACCTCGTGTAGACTAGGTTCCCTGGTTTCGCCACTAGCTTCGAAGACCATCGTTTGTCTTCCCCAGGTTTGCTTCTTGAAGTCGCTTCTCCAATCTACCTGCGAAGATAGAAACCACATGTTGACCTCGAGGGACGCCTCCCCAACACAACCAAAAGGAAAAAGTCTATTTTAACGTCCATCATATGTTGCCTGAGTCTGACTTTCATTGTTCATCTATAAAAGCGGTTACTTGATATCCCTCATCTATCTCATCTATCTAATCCAGCTATTTAAACCACCGCGCACCGCTCCTGACACCGCGAATCAGAGAGGAGACAGTCGAGGCGACGCGTTAGCTAGGCAATGTGTGGGCAGTCTCGCAGCAGTGCAGTGGGCGGAGTGTAGGTGGTCCCGCAGTGGTGCGGCGTCGCGATAGGGTCCCACGGCGTCACGGCTGGCAAAGCGACGACATGTGGTAGAGAGGGACAGTGGAGTGTCATGGGGAGGGAGGAGGCAGAGAGCCGAGAAGGCATGTGGATCCTACCCTACTATGTGGTCCCACTTTGATGTCATTTAAAACCGCCTTTAAAAACTGGTGAGGGACCAAAAATAAACATATTAGATAGATGAAGGATGTCAAATACGTGGCTTTTATAGACGAGGGACCAAAGTCGACTTGGGGAATAGATGAGGGATGTCGAAATGACTTTTCCATATCTAAAACCGCCTTCAAACCTGGCGATGGACAAGAAATAAATGAGTTAGATCAACGAGGGATGTAAAATTCTTTGTTTTATAGATGAGAAATGAAAATGAGACTCGAGTAATAGGAGAGGGAGCTCGAAAGGTGTCTTGTCCCAACCATAATGGTTTGTATGCACAAATTTTTGGAATCCGGTACCACCCAACAGCCAATAGTCAGCCCATGAGGCAGCAATGTAAAAGCCACGCTTGTAGCCCAATCATCCAACCAGAAGCACAGATTCTGATCATGCGTCAGCATGGTGCCCTTTTGTTTTGGTAGTCACTGCACGCTGCCTCAAACGCTCCTGGTCACTGGTCAGTAACCAGACAAGCTAGTTTTCAACAGTTTGTGCTAATGCCCCCATGGTTGTACAGTACAGCTGGTTTGCTTACAATTTTTAGGTTTGGTGCAAATTATTTTCCTTAAGCAAACGAGCTAGGTAATGTTCAGTTGCTTTATTCCCAATCTCCCCTGCCAATTAAACTTAGAATTGAGGCTCACTTTTACTTTTGCAAATAAAAAAACTAATTGTTGCCAAGATACAAACAAAAATTTACTTCAAGAAGGTATTAGTTGGAAAGAGGAGTTCCAAATTTACCTTGGAAAAGGAAAAGTAAGTGAGGGCATCATCCTAATCTCAGAGAATTGGTAAGAAACTAGTAGAATGGGAATGGGTATTTTCAACGCACTACTACATGTCAACTTTTAGCCTCTGTTGTGTCGGTGTTTTAGACCGGCGATCCCGCTAAGGGTAGCCCGAGCAGCGTAGATCTAAAGGAGAGTAGGGAAATCATCGAGAATCAAGAACATGATGGTGACAAGGAACATGTGAGGCACAATTTAGACAGGTTCTGTGTGGCACAAGTTAGGCGAGGAACCCTACGTCCTGCATGCGGTGTGGTTTGTATTTCTTGTAGATTGGATCTGTTGTGGAGATCTTGGGCGTGTTGAGCCATGCCAATGTAGGGACCCGTGCCCTCCTTTATATATCTACAAGGGTAGGGTTACATGGAAAGTATCCTATTCTGTTACAAAGTAGGAATCCCAACGAAAATAGGAAACCCTATTGATACGCGCATGCCTATGCAATGCGTGCGGCGAGTTGTGTGGCCCGATCTTCTCGTAGGATCCGTGAACTTGATAACTTGTCGCTGCGTGACCTGGTGAAGAGGCAATGCACCGCGAGGCTGTCCACGCGACGAACTACCGAGACAATCACCCTTCCACGCACTGACGAACAGCTCACGCAATCACGCCGTATAGACGTGAAGGCACAAACTAGGTGAACCGCAGTTCGGCGTTCTACAATTCCCTCAGGAATCGAAAGAACAAGTGTTGTAAGCCTCTCAAGACTCACGCATAAACAAAACTTCACAAGTTTGTGTATTCTGAATTCAGTTCATCCAAATCTGTCCTTTCATTGTCTAGTACAAGATATAAATACAGATAGAGGCGTTCAGCTATGAATAAATGGCAGCAAGCGCATGCACTAGTGGATTTCGTGGCTGGCTCGCGCGTCTTGTCAGCTCCTGGCAGCAGTTACCAAAATGAGCATAACTCTTTATTGAGTGGTCCAAATAATGACCCGTTTGATGGGTTGAAAAGAAGACTTGAAGTGTCTTCCATCCACACTAAGAACACCGTCTAACTTTTTGTATTCTGTCTGCGGTGAAGCTTGAGATTTGTACCATGTGTTAGTGCTCTAGCTTCTAGTTGCATTACCATGCAAAAAATGTTAAACTGCCATTTTATTCATGCATGCCATAGGCTTCTTGGTTCAGATGTTCGGAGGCTTGAATCCATCTTCATCCCATGCTTGTTCATGCACTCCACCATTCCTAAGAACATTGAAGCAAGTACTCAAAAGCATAGGTTCATTCAACATAATCTGATTATTAAGTATAAGGTTAGCGTTCACCTCAGAATGAATTTCCTTCTCCAATTGTTTAGCTTTACTCCTTGTAATTGGACCAACTATATCAAGTGTGGTTTCATTTGGAGATCAAGAAATGCTAGGAGTGTCCTCATTACCTATGGTATCGGGATATCTATACCCGACATGCATGTTGATTTTAGACCGGGGAATAAACCTCTTTTAGTTCTGGTTCCAAAATCCACCGGCGGTAGACAGATCTTTAGTCCTAGGTGGTACTAAATCCACCTAGGACTAAATCTTTAATCCGGGATTGTAACACCACCCGAGAATAAAGGCCATCGTTTAGTCCAGGGTGCAACAAACCAACGGTATTGTTGAATGGTCCCTTGAGTCGCTTAGAGGGTGGGGGGAGGGTGAATAGGCGAAACCTGAAAATTTGCAAAGCAACTCGCAACGGAAGTTCCTGGACTGGTTTAGCTGTGTCAATTTTTGGCTAAGCTGGTTCTAGGAACTTATCTTGAATTTTTCACACGAATTCAGCCAACAAAAAATGAATCTATGTAAATCTATGTAAAACTACAACTTAGCAATGATGTATATTAATAGATCCATGGAGTACTTTCATCAAATAACCTCTCAACAAATGGATCAACCTAAGAACATGAAAGCCAACTATATGAACTTGATGATTATGAAGAACAAGTAAAGCAACAATGGAGACAAGAGATTTAACCCAAAGTTTACTCACACAAAGGGAGCTATGTCTCCGTTGGGGCACCCACAAAGAGTCGGGTCTCTCTCAACCCTTTTCCTCACTCAATCGACCACAATAATCCAGATTGAGTCACATACTAGAAAATCCTCAACGAGGATGGGTAATACAAACTTGCCGGTGCTACATTTTCTCATGAAATATATGCTCAAAATTCGTTGGAAGACAAGGATAAGGTCACCATTATAGATGGCCATATGGCCCGAGGCCCATGGGCCGGCCCACAGCACAGGATTTTGACCCGGTCCAAGCCCAGCACGGCACGGAGGCTTTGGGCCCGGGCCGGCACAGCCCGTATGTTGGGCCGGGCTGCCTCCTCGGCCCAGCGTGTTGGCCCAGCACGGCACGAAATTGGCTGGCCCGATGTGGCCCGATAAATTGCTAGCGGCCCATCACAAATCTCCCCCTTCTCCTCTTCAAAGATGCAAATCTCCCCCCTCATCTCTTTGGCGACGTGAATCTCCCCCCTCAACTCTTCAAAAAGTGCAGATTTCCTCCCTCTTCTCTTTTCATGGGCCTTTGGGTTGAAAAGGCACGATGGGCTGATCGGGCCATTGGGCCGGCCCAGCACTATAAACAGGCCTTAGTGCCGTGCGTGGGCCGGCAAGTTTGGCCCGATGGCCCAAGTGGCCCGGCACGATGGGCTGTCGTGCCTTGACGGGCTGGGCCACATCAGGCCGGGCCAAGTCGGGCTAGTGCCGGGCTGGGCTGGGCGGCCCATTTGGCCATCTATAGTCACCATGACATGTATATAATTTTTCACTCAGTCCATTCTATTATTCGATGTGTTTATATATTAAAATCAATTGACAATAATTAAATAGCTATAAATCAAGTTAATTCATTAAAAATATCAAATGGAGCCAAAAAGACAAATATTAGCATTAACCAATTTGTGTTGAACAATAACAATAGACAAAAGGTTTGAAGTCAACTCAAATTAGAATGTTACTCCACCTGAAAACCTAACCACATAGTTCTCTACTCTATAGAACTTCTTCCAGGTAGGATTAGTTTTCAAACAACGTACGTGACCAAATTGTGAAACATTATCAACTATTTATCATAGACTTCACATGTGATAAATAAGTTATCATCAAATCTCGTGAATTTCTGATATCATTTGAATTTTCTATAATTTTTTACTCCATTCAGCCCCACGTTGACATCAACGAAGTTCAAGTTTTCATTTCAAGTAGTGGATGAGGCCTTATAATGCCTTCAATATCACGAATATCATTTTTCACTTATTTTACTCCAATATTTCATGCACTTCCCGTTCAAATACTAAAAAATTGTTTTGGAAGAAATAAATTTGTGAAATAAAGGAAGCAATGCAAAAAATTCTCCAAATTAAAACATGGAGCCCCAAGCAATGTAGGAATAGTGGGTAAAAGGTTTTGGTTGTCAAATGTGAAGTTTTTTCTGTTTCGTTTTTGCCGTCTGTCAGAAGAAAGCATACGGCGAGCCAACAACTTGTCGTCTGTGGTGTCCATGTGTTCATTCGGGCCTGGGCATGTTTCGTATTCTCATTGGTCCACGTGTCCACAAAGGCGTTGACACGTATCTATTTTTTTTATAAATGGTCCACGTGCCAGTCCAGAATTGGTCCATTTGTCACTCGGCGTAAGTGTCCATATTTCATCATGGACCATTCAAAACAGAATTCAGCAGATTTTGAATCAGAAGCTAATACAGTAGCTAGCAATTTATATTACAACAGACTTCAAATAGTTGTTCATGACACCAGTAGAGTTGATAACCAAATAATAGCTCAACCCACTAGGGATAAGGGGCTGAGATGATAGTTCCACACACAAAAAACAGAGGATCAAGGTTGAGAAGATAATAGTTCCTCACACGGATCAGGGCTCGGAATAGTGCCACTAACTTTGGGGTTGTTGGACAGCTGTTGGATGACCTCTTCCTGATCAAGCTTCATCTTCAGGAACGCAGCCCGTGTTGCCGCGTTGTCCTTCTTCATTACTTCAATTTGTTCCTGGAGGGCAGCAAGTTGAGAACGGAGCGCATCTTCACCACGTGAACAAGGCCTGGAGGAACAATCCAGTATACCATCATTCTTAAAAAATGTGCCACCGGAGCAGCTATTGGAGCCACCTTGCGAGGGGACCTTGGAAACAACCTGAGCATTAGGCAATGGTGGTGCCCCGGCAGCAACAGCTTCTGCCCGCAGAGCTTCCATTGAATCCTAAAAGTACAAAAGGACCAAATTTGGGGTTACAGTAAAAAAGAAGTTGTATCAAACAAATTTTTGGGACAAGCATGTGCAAGGACTTACAAGTGCCTCTCTAGCTGCGTCACTAATAACATTATTCCTGTTGGTATGGTAGACCCTGAAGGCTTCAATGGCATCAAGCTCGTTGGTACTAGCTTGTTCCCGACCATCAGCGTCCTCAGGCTCAGCTTGGGGCCTGTCCTGCAACTGGGATACAAAAAATAGTGGTCATACACACAACAAAACCAACAATTGAGAAACATTACAAAATGGTTTTGAATATTGGGAAACAATATAGTTTCTCAACCGTCATAGTCAACAAGATAGAACAGCTAATACTGACATATACTGAATAAGTGCAGGAACAAAATTTGAAGAATTGCACATGCTACGAGAGACTGACTCTCAACCATCACAATCAAGCGGATAGAATAACTTATTCTATCATATATTGAACAAGTGTAGGAACCAAACTTGAAGAATGGCAGTTGATACGAGAGACTAACTCTTAACCATCACATTCAAGAAGATAGAACAACTAATGCTGACATAAATTGAACAAGTGCTAGGACCAAATTTGAACAGTGACGGTTGGTACGAGAGATTGACTCTGAACCATGCAGATAGAATAACTAATGCTGTCATATATTGAACAAGTGTAGGAACCAAATTTGAACAATGGCACTTGCTACGAGACTGACTCTCAACCATCACAATCAAGCAGATGGAGTAACTAATACTGCCACATATTTAACAAGTGAGGGAACCGAATTTGAAGATTGACACTTGCAACGAGAGCTGTCTCAGCTGCAAGGGTGTGTGTGTAGACATGTTTATGTGTAGTCATTCAAACAGAAAGCACAAAAGAATAAAAGTGTTACATTACAAGCCTATTGACACTTACGTATGTATGCAACTGTACAACATAAGAGCGAGATCCTGTCGCATGATAACTCTTGACTTTACCCCGGTTTAGCTTGTTTTGTTCAGAGATTGTCTGCAAGAGATGTAACTTGTGTTATTTAGTCTCCATCACTATTACCTATTGGATAGCACACCAAGAGATGTCTTTGTCAACATCACAACTGTAAAGTGGGAAATGTGAAGTGATAGAGAATACCTTGTTCTTTGAAGCTGGTCACTTCTCAACAAGCTCACACCATTGTGCATTAGTCATGGCGTCACCAGGAGAGGTTGTCAGGACCTGATCAGTAGGGATGACAACAAAGTATTTGTTCTTCAGTTCATACCACCTCTGCCACACATGTTTCTTGAGAAAACTGAGACATGCAGCGGATGTTACCACGTCCATTCTGTCAATTCCCATCCTACCTTGTTGATTAGAGTTGCAAATAATGTTACACAAGGGCAATATAAAAAAGTAGCACAAGGAGTGTAGACATGCACTCACAGATAGCCTGATCATGAAGCCTTGAATGTGTTCTTCTTTGTTCTTGTACTCTTTCCAGTTGGGAAGGATAGGAACTTCAGATCTAACAGCAATACCTCCCTCGGATGCGAACTTGGCAGCTTGCACCAGATCATGCAGCCTCGAATTACCTGAAGCAAAAATGATGGGCAACCTTCTCCTCATAGCTTTGTTCATCTTGTTAAGCAAAGCTCTCGTGTGCTTACCTCTTACCCGGCCGATCACCTCTTCGTCTACGGCCTGCAATTACATTCAAGTTCCCATTAGTCATATGTTATGTTCCCCATCCATATTTGTTTTTCGCCATTTGTTCTTGTGTTCTTGGTCTAGTTTACTTTCATCCCGAATCTATTTCGCAGCCAGATCTGAAGTTTGAGCACAATAAACTACAACGAGCATAACTTTTACATATGAAATATGTTTTTAGTGTTCTTGTACTCGTTGGAAAGCTTATTTCAAGACACATCTTTTATCTTATGACTTGGTTTCACAAATCTATCGTCTTGATACAATTTCAGATCCGTGAATGTCTCAGATCTAGATGAGCAGAGTTTCTCTCAGCTGAAAGAAAGATTATATACATATTGTTGCTCCCGAGCTTTGTACTTTGCATAATCTGAGAGTACCTTTGAGCAAAAGAAATAATTTGTGTACAAGTTAGTGTGCTGAACTCAGTACCAAAAAAAAGAAGAAGAAGAAGAACAAAAAAAAGAAGAGAAAAGAACAAGTGCTGAGTTCACCATATTGTTTGTTGGAATTAACTTGATATCTTGGAGAAATTGTCTGGCATACATTCTTAACTTGTGCAGCATGGAGCTTAGTTCTTGACTCATATTTTCACCCTAGCTCTATCCTTTTTGCTTCAATAAGTATTTTATCCTTGTGCGTGAGTTGCTAAACATAATCTACCACTTCTATTGCTTTCAGTTCAGCAACTCGAATTTGCTCTTGGTTGGATTTGTACTTAACTTTACAATAGCTTGAATTTTAGATTGTACCACCAGTTTACCACATACATAATCTTCCAAGCTCCACATATAAGCCTATATTTAGGATGCACTGTGAGTTTGATTTCACTTGATCTATCACCTTTGTTGTGCCTACTACCACCAAGGTGAGTGCAGCTCACAAATTCAGCAAGGAGACATAAGAGCTTTGGTGGTAAAAGAAGGAGAGATTTAGTGATTTCCACCAAGCCACATATACATCTTGTATTATTGTCTTGTTCTCCAACTAACCATGGCAGGTGACGTGAAGAATGAACGAAGATATGTCACACAATGCCAACTGCAACAAGTGTTTCAAGAATTTTAAGCCCAACTCAGTGCCAACATGAACAACATCCAGAGCAACATTGCTGAGCATATTGTAAAGGCATTGAGAGGTGAAGTGCAGATAAGAAGAGTTGATGATACAACCATGGAGGTTGATGTCCATGACACACATGGACATGTGACAATGCCTCGAGAAGTTGTTGATAGGGCTGTCCATAGCCATGTGAGAGGAGATGCAAATAAAGGTACAAGCTGAAGCCGCAACAACCGACAATGCATTTTCCTGCTCAAGGTCATCCTCCCATATTTCAAATGATGTGAAGTTTTACTTGGGAAGAGACCTATTCGCAACATCCCACAACCCCAATAAAAATGCTCAGTTTTCCACTCTCATGAAATCAAAGCAATAACCAAGTGATGATGAATCAATGGAATCAGCCACAAGAGTAATCAGTTCTGAAATTTTTACCTCAAACTGCTGTAGCAATCCTTGCTTTGATCCCTTGGAACAAAATCATATTCTGAAGGATTGTTCTAGCAACCTTTGGGTGACTGAAACTGTAAGTGATCATTAGAAATCGGCTAGTGAGGACACTAGTGAATCTTTCACAGAGAAGGGCAATTATCTTGCTGCCCAAGTAGGTGACAATGACCCGGTATTGTGCACTTCTGAAGCCGGTCATAGTTTTAATGATGCCAACACACTCTATGCTCAAATCAGCAGTAAAGAACAGGTGCATTGGGTCAGCTCAATTCAGCCAAAAGTAGAACAAAATGGCAATTTGAATGAGTTGCCAATCGATGGTACTAGCTGCAATGTTGTTCATGACCTGGAAATTTGTTGTGAAAAGTGGAGAAACTTGTTGAATACTTTCGATCCTATATGTGTGCAAATTTTTGGTGATCATGATTATGTGAATGTGCTTCTTTGTGTCAATGACACTTTCAACAAATCTGAATGCACCTATGTCAAGTGGAGTGATATGCATATGATGGATTGTCTTGCACTTTGGGTGAGGCCATGGAAACTTCATAGGAATGCTATTTGTGATGACTATGGCCACACATATGTCTCCAAATGGAAAGAAGAAGGTCTAAAGCGTCCGCATATGATTTCCTCTCAAATCATAGCAGCAAACATGCAAAAGAGAGCAAAAGAGAGTGAGAAACAAAAGAAAGATTCTAGTGCTATCCACACAACGGTAAGTGAGCGCCACAAGACAAGCATGAGTGGTAAAACTAGAGAGCTTGAGGGAAAAGGAAGAGCCTTGATAGTCACCAATTCAGATATGAGAGAAATGAGAGACAACACCCATATGATGCATTTCGTGCTGCTGCACAAAGATGCAATGCTCTCTACTAACGACATGACCTCTCTTCCTAGTGTTGTTTCTCATGTGCTACAGGCTTTCAATGATGTTTTTCCAGAAGAGAAACTAGCTGGCCTACCTCCTCTCTGTGGAATTGAACATCAAATCGACACGATTCCAAGAGCTTCACTACCAAACCGGCCACCATACCGCACCAACCCAAAAGAAGAAAAGGAGATTCAGTGCTAAGTGCAAGAACTACATGACAAAGGGTATGTGCGTGAGAGTCTTAGTCCTTGTGCAATTCCTGATTTTCTTGTGCCAAAGAGAGATGGTACATGGAAAATGTGTGTTGATTGTAGGGCAATTAACAACATCACTATTCTTTATCGTCATCCAATTCCTATACTTTATGACATGCTTGATGTGCTTACTGGTGCTATTATCTTCTCTAAAATTGACCTACATAGTGGATAGCATCAAATGAGAATGAAGGCAGGAGATGAATGGAAAACAAGCTTTAAAATAAAATTTTGTTTGTATGAGAGGTTAGTGATGCTTTTCGGCTTAACTAATGCACCTAACACTTTCATGCATTTGATGAGCCATGTTTTGAGGTCTTTCATTGGGAAATTTGTGGTGGTTTATTTTGATGATATTTTGATATACAGCCGCACCATAGAAGAACATGTTGAACATATCAAAATGGTGTTGGAGGTGCTTAGGACTGAAAAGTTATATACTAACATGGAAAAGTGCACCTTTTGCATCGACAAGGTTGTGTTTTGGGGCTTTGTTGTTTCAGGATAGGGTATAGAGATGGATGAGTCCAAGGTTGAGACTATCAAGAATTGGCCTACCCGTGTCAATGTGAGCCAAGTGAGAAGCTTTCATGGTCTTGCTGGTTTCTATCCATGCTTTGTGAAGAATTTCAGCACCATTGCAGCCCCATTGAATGAATTAACCAAGAAGTGTGTTGAATTAGTGTGGGGTAAGTCACAGGAAGCTGCTTTCCAAGAGTTAAAAGAGTTATCTAACTTCTGCCCCATTGCTTGTTTTGCCTGATTTCAACAAATATTTTGAGATTGAATGTGATGCTAGTGGGATAGGCATAAGAGTTGTGTTTATGCAAGAAGGAAAACCCATAGCATACTTTAGTGAAAAACTTAGTGTTGCTCAACCGAATTATCCTGTTTATGACAAAGAGTTATATGCCTTAGTTCATATGCTTGAAACTTGGCAACATTATATTTGGCCTAAGGACTTTATCATTCATTCTGATCATGAGGCTTTAAAATACTTGAAAAGCCAAGCAAAACTGAATCGTACGCATGCCAAATGGGTTGAATTCGTTTAGTCTTTTCCTTATGTTGTCAAGTACAAAAAAAGGGAAAGAAAATATTGTTGTTGATGTCTTGTCTAGAAAGAGTGTTTTGCTTAATCAAGTGGAGGTCAAGGTTATAGGAATAGAGAGCATGAAAGAATTATATGCTAGTGACCATGATTTTGCAGATCCATACATGAAATGTCAAGGAGGGAAAGGATGACACAAGTACCATGTGCATGATGGTTTCTTGTGTGTAACAAATTGTGTGTTCCAAAATTGTCTATTCGTTTTCTCTTATCACAGGAATCACACATGAGAGAATTGATGGGTCACTTTGGAAGAGAAAAGACCTACTTGCTGCTTAGCGACCATTTCTATTTGTAACACTCTAAAAATGCCCTATTTAAAATTTAGTAAATAAAAGGCTTTTTACATTCAAGTGCTCATAAATAATCTTGGGAAAATAAAATTTTGAATAATTAAAAGCAAATATAAGGAATAGAAACATTATTGTTGCATTCATGCTAGTGCATTTATTTTTTATTATTGAATTCAAATTTAAATTTGAATTTGAATTCAAATGAGTGTTTGAAAAAAAGAAAAACCATTTCTTTTTCCCTCCCTCACATCTTTCTCTTTCAGCCCAGCCGACCTAATCTCTCTCCTTTCCTTCTCCCCTTTTTCTTCGTGTGCAGCCCAGTTCTTTTCTTCCCCTCGCGCGGCCCAGCAGCAGCCAGCCCACTCCAGCCCGCGCCGCACTCACTCCTCTTGCCGCTGACACGCCGGCCCCACCTGTCATCCCCCTCCTCGCTCAGGCCGAGCCCGGACCGAGCTTGAGCTCGGGTCCCCTCCGCCCCGATCTGCGCCCAGATCCCAACCGCAGCCCGAGCTTGGCACGCATGCGAAGGACTCTCTCTGCACCCCTATATAAGCTCCGCCTTTCCCCCTCGCAAGTTTCCCCTTGCCTGAAACCCTAGCCGCCGCCTCGCCTTCAAGCATCGCCGCCGCCTTTAACCCTAGCTGCGTCGCTCGTCCGCCGCTCCATTGCCACCAAGGGCTAGCCGCGACGCTTCGTCGTGTGGTAAGGAACGCGCCGAGCCATCTCTCCCTCGCTCTCTCGCTCTTCTGCGTTTGTGCGCGCTCGCCGGAGTTCCCCGACCGCCACCGCTCGTCGTGCTCCTCCGCCGTCGCTCAATCCTCGACGACGACACCAAAATCGATTGCCCTCATCCCCAGCTCTCTCCCGGGCTTTGAATCATGCGAATCCGTGGCCCCTAGGCCAGGGTTGGCCCCTCGCCGGTGAGCCACCGCCGCGCGCCTCCGACGACAGTCGTCTCCGGGGACTCCGGCTCGCCCGTGAACCCTCACCCGCCCGATCCAGGATCAACGGCCCACAACAGATCTAATCTGAGTCAACAGAGCCCATACCGGTCAGCCATGCCACTTTTTCAAAATAACCCCTGCCTTTTACGAAAATCAACCTGCGGTCCACCTCTGTTCAAAAATAATTATAGTTTAATCCTTTTTATTTTGGTTTAGCCCCTGCGCTTTTGAACAATAGTGGCCGCCGTCCTAGATGCCGGTTTTACCCTTAGGCCCTTGGGTTTTTAGATGAAATTATGTTTTAGGTCCATGGTTTCTTTCAAAAACACCCCTGGAAGCCTAAAACTCTCGCCAGCAAGCCCCTAGAGCCCGTTTTAAGCGTAGTTTCTTCGTTTTAAATCTGATTTGAGTGATTTTCACGCTCACGTGTTCATAGTGAAGCGTACAGTAATTCTAAAGCCTTCTTGTCATCTTTTGTTTATGATTAATGTACTGTTTTAATTAAAATGCCTTGTTTGCATGTATGTGTGGATGCTTGTGTGGTGATAGATGTAAGTAGTTGACGAGCCGTTCGAGTTCGCCAACGTTCCCGTTCCTGAAGAGCAGGTGCAGCAGCAGTTCGCTGAGGAAGACAAGTATAACACGGACAATCCTTGTTACCTATACACCTTTTAAATCATATGTTCATATGCATGTGTCTAGTATTGCTATACACTAAGGATGTTCCTAGTCTTTACCTTATTCCTTGTTTACCCTGGTTAATGCATTATGGTTAGTATTTGCTACGCGCTACAACCAACATTTATTTTAATGTTAATATTGAATTAATGATTCAGTTCATTGATGATTAAAAGATGCTTTTTAGCAACATGGTTCAGGGAACTAGAGCATGTGCCTCGTGCTTTGTTCTAGTGTCTCTATAAGGTTCGGTCTAGCGAATTAGAGCATGTGCTTCGTGCTTTGTTCTAATGTCTCTCCGTAAGGTCCGGTTCTTAAAGTGGCAACCCAGAAACTTGTTTGCTGCCATTGGAACTATAATGGCTCTGGTCTTGGATAATTAGCTTGTATGTCTCTAGCTCGCCAGTGGTTTCCAAAAGGCGTATGTGAGGAGCATGGGTGAGAGTATAGTTTGATCCATCGAGGACGGATTTATCCGTTGGCTATGTCTTGTTAGACAAAGTCCTGTGATGTAAGCTCCCGATGTACGGCAGCTTCACACGTTGCGATGATTGCGCTCTCGCTCTAGACGCCATTGACCCCCTCACGTTGCGTCCTGAGCGTACGTCAATCTCGATGCCTTGAGTTATGCTGCCTATGTTGAACCAAAATGGCTACTGTGCTTGTTAGGGTGTTTTGTGAAAGTCCTCGTAGCATAAGTTCTTTTAGATTTATGTGACCAGCGGGTAAAGGGCGAAACCTCTGCAGTGTGTTGATCTATCATGATAGCCGTGCTCACGGATACGAGCAGCCTGGATCCTTTTTTATTAGAAGATGATGTTGAGGTTGATGTTGGAATATTCTATAATTATTTATACATTATTATTAATGGGTTTATACTTGGGTTTCTACTCACTTGTAGTAATTTGGATGATAATAAAATGAAACTACTAAATGTGCTAATGCAGTATAACCGTGTCAAGCCTTTTGTTCCTGCATAACCCGTGTTATACTTGTTAAGTAAGATGGTTTACTTACACCTTCAACTACTCAACAAAATCCCAGATGGGTAACAGATGGAACATTGAATGATCAGTCGCTTGCTGAGTTTCCGAAGGATCTGCCGTACTTCTAACTGTGTTCAACCAGTCGGTATCCCTGTGGACCTGAGGCTCTACTAGTTGATAAACATTTAATAATATTAAGACTTCCGCTGTGTTATTTGTGAAAGACAAAGTCTTGTGTTAAACTCTGATGTAAACTATTTTATTGGAGCATTGTGTTCTCTGTGATTCAATATTTGTAATCTATATGTATTCTGTGGACATCCTGGGCACACATATGGAAGCATTCAGGTTTCTTGGAAATATGGGTGTTACAAAGTTGGTATCAGAGCCGTGCTGACTGTAGGATCACAACCCAGATAGAACGGTCAATTAGATTTTGCTTAATCCTTGATCTTTTGTTATCTTCTACCTTGGAGTTGAGTTTCTATTGAAAAATGGTGTTCTATCCTAATTCTGTCCATTGTGAAAAAGTTTCTAACTTTTGTTTACTCTTTCATCTTGTTTCTGTAGATGGCTTGCACGAGGCAGACCCCCCGCAAGCCCACATGCTCGGAACTCCCGTACCGCGCCGCAGAGTATCCGCTGAAGAAGCAGAACTTGGACACCTACAAGGACTGGGTGCAAAAGCGCAAGCAAGAGGAGCTTCATAGGCAGCAGGCCGCAGAAGAGCTACAACAGGAGCCTAAAGAGGAGGATCTCGAGGAGCGAGAGCCTGAGACTTTGGAGTCCGTAGCAGGAGAGCAAGAAGAGCAGATGGTGGTCACAACTAAGGACACCAAGGGTGATGAAGATATGGACGCCGACACTAGAGACGCATCTGATGATGATGAAGTGCCCCGGAGCCCTACACCTGTCCTGTCGCCACGCCAGATAGCTCCACGCACGCCCCGGTGGATCGTCTACAAGTTCATCCGGGATGGACGCGATCACTTCTACCACAACAGGCTTCTCGGAGTGCTTTCTACCCGCTACCGCTTCGGTCGTGTTTGTGGCAGAACCGTCCAATTTCAACTGGCTCATGTGCGCCTAATCGCCCAAATCAGAACAATATCAGCAAACGCACTTCAAATAGTTTAAACCCGGTAGTCCGTCGAGTGTCCCTGGGACATCCCAAATCATCCACTGACAACTTTCATTCAACCAAAGCTCATGATCAATTCCACGATGGGAACACAACAAGCATTACCTTTTTACATAAATACGGAAAGGTACGAACTATTACAAACCGAGTTTGAAACAACCTTAGATGCAGGTCAAGGTACTAAGAGCTTAATACAAACTGTGTTAGGCAACTATTAAGTTATATTACAACACGAGGTAACTTTATTCGTCTAGAGACATCCAGGACCAACTGATGCTCTAGGGCTTCTGGTTCTCCTCCTCGCCTTCCTGCTGTGGAGCATCCTGTGGAAAACAACAAGGAGAGAACTCTGAGTACGAAGGTACTCAGCAAGGCTTACCCGCCTTACCAAAGAAAAGACTCTCAAGGAGATATGAATAGACTTTCGAGTATATTTTGGCTGACTCAACTCGTTTTGCAAAAAAAGGCTTACTAATGGTCTGTCCTTAATTGGCAGTTTTAAGCTCAATTGAATAGTTACCAATCCAACTATGTTATAAAGTACTTTTTCATACAGGTGGTTCGAGGCTCAAATAGCATTTTGAATCAACTTCGTATAGTTCCACTTGTTTCTGCTACCTTGCTTAACGGTTGATCAAGTGCACTCATAACCAAGAGTTGTGGCGATCCGGATCAATTTACATCCTGCAGGAGATACCTAGCCCCCAGTCACGTACAGCTGCGCCGGCTGCACGCGACAACCTTTTGAACAGTTGGGCCAAATACCGGAAATATCCTTACTCGAACCCGGGAACGCACCCCCACGTGGGTCCCACGTCTGGCGACCACCCCGTGAGGTACTAGCTAGGGCCCCGCCTTTCTCCGACCCAGCAAGCACGGGTAAGCGATATTTCCATTCGGTGAACCAACCAATCTAGTTGGCTTTACTGGTCCCATAATCTAGTAAGAAACCAGGTAGAATCACTTGATTCTTAGTTAAGACAACGGATCGGTCCTTAGTCACTTAAACCAGTAGGCAGAACTAAGGATCGGGCTTACCTCAATCCCTCCTACCAACTTCTGCCCACTATCTTTCCATTACAAGTCTTTCGTGATTCATATATGATTAGTGAGAACCTAGATCATCATCTTTTACTTATCCTTGCTAAGCATAGTCAAGTAGACATTGCTAACCAAATTTCTTAACTAGGCAAGGGTAGTTCTACCAAGGATTATTTCATGCATCAAAGGGTTTTCAATCAATTTCTAACCTAATGCACATATAGACATAATATTTGGACTCGTGAACCTTGTGAAATAAAATAGGTAGAGATGCTCCGGAGCTTGCCTTGAGTCCCAAAAAGGTTAGTAGCGTCAACGACTTCTTCGGACTCCGGAGCTACCACCAGAACTTCCTCGTACTGGACTTGTTCTTCGAGAAGTTCAATGTACTCCACTTCCGATGCTTCCGGTTCTAACATGAAATGCAAGTTAGAGATTAGAGATGCAACAATTTTTAAAACATAACACATAAAACTTTATCTCTTGATAAAGTTGCAAGCCAACACAACATACCCACCTATTTTCAAAGAAAACCTTGCAATTTTTCTTGGGTGAATTAGTCCTTATTTCTTTTTTGTTTGTTGAAGAAGAATTATTAAGGGTTCCAAAAACAACTACCAAAGACATAAAACCTTTTCTTTACCTTTATTAGTGATTATAAGACATAAGTCAGATTTTTAATTATTTTTATAAATATCCTAAACATCTTTACTATTAAACTCCAAAAGAGGAAGTTTTTATTAAATTCTAAACAACACAAGTTAAAAGGTTTAACATTTTAGAATAACAAGGATAACCTAAGGAAGCTATAAAATTGATTTCACATTTTTCTGATTTTTCTATGAGTTTCTATAAATAAAATAGTGGAAAACATAAATTTAAATCTAATTCTAAAAACCTATTTGGCTTTCTTGCAACCCCCACCCGAACTTCTTTCTCTTTTCCTCCGAAGCCCCCTGCCCACGCTCGAACAGAGCACCCGCTTCCACCGGCGTGGACGGCCGGCTTCTCGCCGGCAGCGAGGTCCCCCGACGACGACTCCTAGTTGTATGGCTACCCCTCGCAACCGCGCACCTATCGAGCCTAGCATCCCCGCGACAAAACACTAACCCTAGCACCGCGGCAATTCCGGCGGCGGCGCAAGGCGGCGCGATGAACTCCGGTGACCACACTACAAGCACCTGCACCTAACCTGGCCCGCGAGCAACACTGGGACAAGAGATGGCTCACGTGCAAGCTAACCCGACCAACCGCGACGCAAAGCGCGCTAGCTCCAAGTGTCAGCCATGGCGGGAGTGCGCCTGGCGCACGCGGTGGCGAACGCGAAACGGAGCCGACGCGGCACAAACACGGTCAACGACCCCCTACGAGAAACAGCAGACCCTACTGCACCTAGCGCGCGCACCGGCTCGGCCAGAGGAAGCTCGAGCAAGGCTGGCCACGTGCGCCGGCCATGGCGGAAGAGCGCCACGGCGGCGAACGGCATTCCCGGCCCAAGGAACGACACGCCCAACCAACTAAACCCCCAAACACTCCCCAAGGCTCAAGAACAACCCTGCTGCACTCTCAAACCCCGACTAAACACACGACAACAACACCACCACGGCGAACCGAGCGTACCCCGATGAGAACGGCGACGAGGAGGTTGAAAAAGGGATTGCGCCGAGCTGTGGAGAAGTGGATTAAGGATGAGGGCTAGCAGAAACGAAAGAGGAAGAGAAGGCGAAGCTTTTGGTGGAGAGGAACTGGATGGGGAGGTTCGGACGGCGGCGGCGGAGCTGCTGCTCGCCGGCGACCAAGGGGAACGGAAAAGCGACGAGGTGAAAAGAGAGGGATAGAAGTCGACGATGACGCCTTTAACTGCAGATCGACTCAGCCGTCGCTTGCCATCTCCAGCTTCTGACCGCGCCGGCGTGGACCACATGCACCGTGGGCACATGGCCGGAGTTACCGCCTCTCCCCGTCGGCGGCAGGCTGCCTAGCAGCTGATCGACGTCAGCTATTCCCCCCTTTGCCTCCAAAACCTGAGATTTGAACTCCATCTTTCTTCAAAATTTATATTGTAACATTCAAAACTCCCAGAAACAAACTTGCTCCATTTGAGCAAAGATTGGGGTCGAATTTGAGCCTCAAAGTATCAGCCTCAACACTTTTCAAATTCAGAGCTGCTAACTGAATTTCTCAAATTACTCTCCAAACTTGAACAGAACATGCATTAGGTGTCAAAAACAAGATTGAAATTCACATTCTGAAGTACAAGTTCATAGTTGGAAGTTTTTACATAAAACTTCAAATTCGAGCTCAAATCGCACAAATTCAGTTCAGCTGAACTTTCCCTGAATTTTACTGAAAACAATTTCTGAACCAACTTATCTCGCGATTTTCTCCTGAATCCAGGCATCTTCTAGATCTGGTCCAAAAACAAAAGTTGTCCCAAACACTTCTCTAAACAACTTTCTTTTTAACACCCAACTCAGGAAACCTACAGATCGGCCACAAACTTTCCTCAAAGTCGGCTGCTCGTTATGCTCAAAACAGCTAAATCTGAAAATGATCAAGTCCTGTTTTCAGACCATGAATAGTGCCATTTCTCTTTTCTTTCTTTCATTTAATTGAAGCATCATCACAAGAAGTTTACACAAAATTTCTGGACAACCAAATTCCATATCTTATGAACTAAATTTAGAAACTCTTGGCTTCCAAAAAAAATCCAAGTCTTGGTCAAATGATCTCCTTATTTGTCTCTTTTTCTTTTCTCTTAATTACTCATCTCTCCAACCAAACCATGGCACTTAGAATATTCTTGACATGGGATGTCACATTGTTGGAGTGGAGTACCGCAGTGAGTGGTGGACGCACATTCTCTACCGCAGCTTCTGGAGGACCTCAGTGCACGTGAGGGTGACCGATGAGGTGGCGAGGGCTGGTCGTGAGATATCGGTTCACTACGCTCTGTCTGACCATGATACCCAGGAGGCAGGGATCGTTGATGCTGCACGCCAAGCCTACCATGTTTACCATCACAATTGCTTTGCCAAGATCAAGGATGAGCTAGAGAGGTACCACCCCCGCCGCAAGAGTGGTGCCACAGCATCACGTCTACCGCTGACGTTCAAGACCCCCAGCTTGCTTCTACTGTGGCGTTTGTGGCTACTCTCAACACAAAGTTTGATGCTGTGTCTGATGAGAATGCCATGCTGAGGAGGAAGCTTACCGCCATGCAGGAGAAGAATGAGGAGCTGCAACACCAGTTGGGAGGACCCGCACCCGACAGCCCAGAGTACCGTGGAGAGTCACCACAGCGCAGGAGGCCACGCTACAACTGCCCCACCGCCCACACCACCGTCGACCCCTAGATGCTACCATAACTTGTAATAGGGATCAAATATAACGTTTTCGAGTCCAAAACTTGTCTAAGAGTGTCGAGTCTTGTGTGAACTATGTCTTTAAATGCTTGAATGAATTGTCATTATGCTTATGAGTGATTTGGATCTTTTGTAATGATTGTGATGAGCGCGGATGATAGTCTACAATCATCTAGTATTGATTAAGGTATAAGGATTTTAATGAATAAATAGTTGGGTTCCTTATCTCTTGTGCACATCATCTACCTTTTCCTCTGTTATCTGGTTTCCTATTCTTGTCAGTTCAGTGGAAATTCTTCAGTTTATCGGGGCTAGCTCCGAGTTTTTGTGAGAGGTATGTCGGGGACAATAAGGGGGCTAGACTTTCCAGCACACTCGTAGTGCTGAGTATCAATGGATGACTCTGAAGCAACGGTTGATCGGTTGTAAGTTCAGTGGAGAAAATGTGTGTTCTTGCTGAAGGAAGTATCATTCTTGGGTCATGTGTTGTCAAATGAAGGAGTAGCAGTTGATCCGAAGAAGGTCAAGGATGTGCTAAATTGGGTACCGCCGCAGAACGTTAGTGACGTCAGGAGTTTCCTCGGAATGGCAGGCTATTATCGACGTTTTATTGAGGGATTCTCCAAGATTGCCAAACCCATGAAATCGTTGCTAGAGAAAAATGCTAAGTTTATGTGGACACCGGAGTGCCAAGCTAGCTTTGAAGAGTTGAAGAAAATGTTTACCACTGCACCGGTATTGGTATTGCCAGATGTTAGTAAGAACTTCTCAGTCTATTGTGATGCGTCTCGTCAAGGATTGGGATGTGTACTCATGCAGGAGGGCAGAGTTAGGGCATATGCATCTAGACAGTTGAGGAAACATGAGATGAATTACTCGACACATGATCTGGAATTGGCAGCTGTGGTTCATGCTTTGAAAATCTAGAGGCACTATTTGCTTGGGCATAAGTGTGACATCTACACCAATCACAAGAGCCTTAAGTATGTGTTCACGCAATCTGAGTTGAACATGAGGCAATGTCATTGGTTGTAGAAAATCAATGATTTTGAGCTGGTGATTCATTACCATCCAGGGAAGGCTAACTTGGTGGCAGATGCTTTGAGCAGGAAGAGTTATGTGAATGTGCTGGCAAGTCAGAATTTGCCGGAAGAACTTAGTTGGGAATTCGAACACTTGAACTTGGGTATGGTAGCCAATGTGACTGAGCTAGAAGTGGAGCCAACCCTTGAACAGGAGATCCGAAAAGGTCAATTGGAGGATGAGGAGATCAAGGAATTGATTAAGAAGATTGGGACAGATAAAGCGCCAGGATTCTGATTGGATGATCAAGGAACAGTGTGGTTTGGTGACAGAATAGTGGTGCCAGATCAACACTTACGAGAGGCACACGAGTCAATATATTCCATTTACCCGGGAAGTACCAAGATGTATTTGGACCTCAAGGAATGATTTTGGTGGTATGGTTTGAAGCGAGATGTTGCAACACAAGTAGCTCTTTGAGATGTATGCCAGAGGGTCAAGGCTGAGCATTAGAGACCGGCAGGTTTGCTTCAGCCTATGCGAATACCAGAGTGGAAATGGGAAGAAGTGGGTATGGACTTCATAACAGGACTGCCCCGCACACAGAGAGGTTATGACTCTATATGGGTGATCGTGGACCGATTGACGAAGGTGGCTCTCTTTATTCCGGTGAAGACTACATATTCTAGTGCCAAACTAGCAGAGTTGTACATTGAATGGATTGTATGTTTGCATGGGGTACCGAAGAGGATAGTGTCAGACCGAGGCAGTCAATTGACATCGCACTTCTGGCGCAAGTTACATGAGTTTATGGATACGAAGCTTCATTTCAGTTCAGCTTATCATCCGCAGTCAGACGGTCAGATCGAGAGGACAAATCAGATACTGGAGGATATGTTGAGGGCATTGCATTACAGTATGGTAATAGTTGGGATAAGAGTTTGTGCTATGCAGAGTTCTCGTACAACAACAATTATCAACAGAGTCTCAAGATGCCACCATTTGAGGCTTTGTATGGAAGGAAGTGCAGGACACCGTTGTTCTGGAAGCAGACTGGCAAAGGTAAAGTATTTGGGCCCGATATCTTGAAGCAGGCAGAACAACATGTGCAGTTGATCTAGCAGAACTTGAGGGCGGCTCAGACACGGCAGAAAAGCTATGCAGATGTGAGACGACGAGATCTTAGCTTTGAAATTGGCGGCTTTGCGTAACTCAAGGTGTCACCAATGAGGGGTGTGAAGAGATTCAATGTCAAGGGCAAGTTAGCACCGCGTTACGTTGGGCCTTTCAAGGTGTTGGAACGAAGAGGTGAAGTGGCTTATCAGCTAGAGTTACCAGAGAAATTGGCAGGAGTACATAATGTGTTCCATGTGTCTTAGCTGATGAAGTTTTTACGGGTGCCAGAGTAACAGATTCCGCTACAGGAGTTGAATGTCCAGGAGGACCTTACCTATGAGGAGTATCCGGTCAAGGTCTTAGAGGAGTCAGAGAGGGTCACCAGGAATAAAGTGATACATATGTGCAAGGTTCAGTGGAATCATCATTCAGAGGATGAAGCAACTTGGGAAAGAGAAGATGATCTCAAGGCAGAGTATCCACATCTCTTCCAATCCACTTCCGAATCTCGAGGACGAGATTCATCTTAAGGGGGGGTAGATTTGTAACACCCTAAAAATGCCCTATTTAAAATTTAGTAAATAAAAGGCTTTTTATATTCAAGTGCTCATAAATAATGTAGGGAAAATAAAATTTTGAATAATTAAAAGAAAATATAGGGAATAGAAACATTATTGTTGCATTCATGCTGGTGCATTTATTTTTTATTGTTGAATTCAAATCCAAATTCGAATTTGAATTTGAATTCAAATGAGTTTTTGAATAAAAGAAAAACCATTTCTTTTTCCCTCCCTCACTTCTTTCTCTTTTAGCCCAGCCGGCCCAATCTCTCTCCTTTCCTTCTCCCCTTTTTCCTCCTATGCAGCCCAGTTCTTTTCTTCCCCTCGTGCGGCCCAGCAGCAGCCAGCCCACTCCAGCCCGCGCCACGCTCACTCCTCCTGCCGCTGACACGCTAGCCCCACCTGTCATCCCCCTGCTCGTGCAGGCCGAGCCCGGACCGAGCTCGAGCTCGGGTCCCCTCCTTCCCGATCCGCGCCTAGATCCCAACAATAGCCCAAGCTTGGCGCGCACGCTAAGGACTCTCTGCACCCCTATATAAGCGCCGCTTTTCCCCCCTCATAAGTTTCCCCTTGCCTTCGAGCATCGCCGCCACCTTTAACCCTAGCTGCGCCGCCGCTCGCGTCGCCGCTCCTCCGCCGCTTCATTGCCACCAAGGGCTAGCCGTGACGCTTCGTCGTGTGGTAAGGAACGCGTCGAGCCATCTCTCCCTCGCTCTCTCGCTCTTCCGCGTTTGTGCGAGCTCGCCAGAGTTCCCTGACCGCCGCCGCTCGTCGCGCTCCTCTGCCGTCACTCCATCCTCGACGACGACCCCCAAAATCGATTCCCCTCATCCCCAGCTCTCTCCCAGGCTTTAAATCACGCGAATCCATGGCCCCTAGGCCTGGGTTGGCCCCTCGCCGGCGAGCCACCGCCGCGCGCCACCGACGGCAGTCGTCTCCGTGACTCTGGCTCGCCCGTGAACCCTCAGCCGCTCGATCTAGGATCAACGACCCACGACAGATCTAATCCGAGTCAACGGAGCCCAAACGGTCAGCCATGCCACTTTTTCAAAATGGCCCCTGCCTTTTACAAAAATCAACCCGCGGTCCACCTCTTCAAAAATAATTATGGTTTAGTCCTTTTTCTTTCGGTTTAGCCCCTGTGCTTTTGAAAAATAGTGGCCGCCGTCCTAGATGTTGGTTTTACCCTTAGGCCCTCGGGTTTTTATACAAAATTATATTTTAGGTCCCCGGTTTCCTTCAAAAACACCCCTGGAAGCCTAAAACTCTCGCCAGCAAGCCCCTAGAGCCCTTTTAAGAGTAGTTTCTTCGTTTTAACTCTGATTTGAGTGATTTTCACGCTCATGTGTTCGTAGTGAAGCGTACAGTAATTCTAAAGCCTTCTTTTCATCTTTTGTTTATGATTGATGTACTGTTCTAATTAAAATGTCTTGTTTGCATGTATGTGTGGATGCTTGTGTGGTGATCGATGTGAGTAGTTGACGAGCCGTTCGAGTTCGCCGACGATCCCGTTCCCTAAGAGCAGGTGCAGCAGCAGTTCACTGAGGAAGGCAAGTATAACACGGACAATTCTTGTTACCTATACACCTTTTAAATCTTATGTTCATATGCATGTGTTTAATATTGCTATACACTAAGGATGTTCCTAGTCTTTACCTTATTCCTTGTTTACCCGGGTTAAAGCATTATGGTTAGTATTTGCTACGAACTGCAACCAACATTTATTTTAATGTTAATATTGAATTAATGGTTCACTTCAATGATGATTAAAAGATGCTTTTTAGCAACATGATTCAGGGAACTAGAGCATGTGCTTCGTGCTTTGTTCTAGTGTCTCTATAAGGTTCGGTCTAAGGAATTAGAGCATGTGCTTCGTGCTTTGTTCTAATGTCTCTCTGTAAGGTCCGGTTCTTAAAGCGGCAACCCAGTAACTTGTTCGCCGCCGTTGGAACTATTATGGCTCTGGTCTTGGATAATTAGCTTGTACGTCTCTAACTCGCCAGTGGTTACCGAAAGGCGTATGTGGGGAGCATGGGTGAGAGTATAGTTTGATCCATGGAGGACGGATTTATAGAGACCAAACCTTATAGAGAGACTAGAACAAAGCACGAAGCACATGCTCTAGTTCCCTAAACCATGTTGCTAAAAAGCATATTTTAATCATCACTGAAGTGAACCATTGATTCAATATTGATAATTAAATAAATGTTGTTCGCTGCGCGTAGCAAATACTAAGCATAATGCATATTACCCGGGTAAACATGGAATAGGGTAAAGACTAGGAACATCCTTAGTGTATAGCATTATTGGACACATGCATGTGAACATATGATTAAATGGTGTATAGGTAACAAGGATTGTCCGTGTTATACTTACCTTCCTCAGTGAACTGCTGCACCTGCTCTTCGGGAACGGGATCGTCGGTGAACTCGAACGGCTCGTCAACTACTCACATCGATCACCACACAAGCATCCACACATACATGCAAACAAGGTATTTAATTAGAACAGTACACCAAACATAAACAAAAGATGAAAACAAAGCTTTAGAGTTACTATACGCTTCACTATGAACAGATGAGCATGAAAATCACTCAAATCGGAGTAAAAACGAAGAAACTACGCTCAAAACGGGCTCTAGGGGCTTGCTGGTGAGAGTTTTAGGTTTACAGGGGTGTTTTTGAAAGAAACCAGGAACCTAAAACATAATTTCGTAAAAAACAGAAGGACTTTTGAGTAAAAAGACCAGATAGGACGGTGGGCACTATTTCCCAAAAGCGCAGGGGCTAAACCAAAAGAAAAAGGACTAAACTGTATTTATTTTTGAATAGAGGTGGACCGTGGGTTGATTTCCAAAAACTACAGGGGCTCTTTTGCAAAAATGCCATGGTGGCCGGTTTGACCTAGGATGACTCTATTCGGATCTAATCTCGGTGGTAGGATCTAGATCGGACGGCTCTGGGCGTTTGGGGGAAAAGGGTCACCGGAGCGCGGCGACGCACGGCCGAGAGCTCACCAGAGATGAGCGAAACGGGGGCTACGGAGATCCAAAACTCGCCGCAGCTAGCTCGGGAGAGAGAGAGAGAGAGGAGGAGATGGCGAACCCGTTTTAGGGGTTGTGCTCGAGGATTACACGGCGGTGGCGGCTGGCGATGAGCGGTGGCGGCTGGCGATGAGCGGCGGCGGGCGAGGATCGACGGCGGGCGAGGATCGACGGCGAGCTCGCGCGGGCAACAGAGAGGAAGAGAACGAGCGCGGGATGGATGGGAAGTTCCCTCACCTACAGTCGAACCTTCGGGGCAAGCTATGGGCGGCAATGCGGCGGCGAGGCAGCGGATTGGCGGCGGCGACGCCCTACTAGGGTTCGGCGGCGGCGTTGCGAGCTTGGAGGCGGCTAGGGTTAGGGGTTCGAGAGGAGGGCTGTGGCAGCGGTTATATAGGGGCCCTGGGCTCCTTGGCGTGCGCGCCAAGCAGAGGGTAAGGCGGCACACGGTCGGACTCCGGCTTGGGCTCGAGCTCGAGTTAGGCTCGGTCCGGCGCTGGGAGGAACACGACGCTGACGAGTGGGACTAGTGTGTCAGCGGCTGAGCGGCGGAGGGCGACGCGGGCTAGCGCGGCTGGCTGCTAGGCTTGTGTGAGAGGAGTTGGGCCGAACGGTTGGGCCGCGCAGTGTGGCGGACCACTCCGAAATTATTCCAAGTTAAGTACCCTTGGACCACTAACCTAGTAGTCAGGCACTTAATCCGGAATAAGCTGGAGCGCCGTCGGATTATACCCGATTAACCACGTACTTTAATGATCGAAACAACACGCGCGCCCACACGAAGGTGAGTCCCAGAAATTACAACATTCCACAAATTCAACTTACATAAATGGTCTAATCAAGTTATTACAAACTAAGTTCGAATTTCAAATAAAAGTGTGAGAGTTCATTGCAGCAGAAAGTTAAACTAACGACGATACATAGCAACACCATAATGAAGCCGTCCATGGTGCTACTCCTCCCGGTCCTCGGAAGAGGACGGAACCCACTCAACATGCCAGCCAGGTGGAACCTGGGCAGGCCAGGGGACTGAATTCACCGCCTCATCCAAAGCAGTACCTGAAATAAATTGCTACAAGCAAGGCTGAAAATACTAATATTCAGCAAGGCTTACCCGTCGGGTGAAAATTACATCACCGACTTCTTGACATGAGAGGCTTTTCGCTGGTGGGTTTGTTTTGCCAGAAAGCAACTAAGAGTAGATCCTTACTTTCGTGATTTTAGCATCAAATTCTAGTAGAGTTAACCATTCTAGATTAGCATCCTCTCTAAGCATACAAGTGGTGCAATACAAATTAGTACATACAACAAGTTCATCATCCTCATAGTTCCACTTGTTACTCAATTCAGCACAGCGGTCAAGCAGTCTCATTAACCGCGAGAAGCGGACAGTTCGAACCGAATTTCACTACCTGGCCAGGGAAAACCCAACACACACGGATAATGCTTGCTATAAAAGGTACAAGCACTTAGTTCACTCCCTTAGGATAAAGGTTTACCGCTTCACTCACGACTCCACGCATATACCCACATGTGTACGGCAAGGGAAACAAAATATTTCCACGGAGAGATGGCTATCGGACCTAGCTGTTTCAATTTGGTACCGGGCTTACCGATTCCCATAGGTCGGCATGTGCGTGGTACGTTCAAGAACATGCCACACAGAACCACACGTTTCGACCTTAATCCAATTATCATACACAGACAGGAGATTTACACATACCATCCCGCCCGTCCATCCTTATGATTCCAACATAAGTAAGGACAAGCAACTCCTATATCTCGCGAGTGACAGGAAATCACTCGACTTGTAATGGTCCTAACGCATTGCTCTGTCGACCCTATCATACTAGTATTTCAAGACATAGGTACTAGAATTATGCAACTAGGGTATTCAAACAACTCCATGAAACGTAAATGCACAAGCATAAATAATTCATAGCTGCACAATTTAAAAGTTAGGTTATGCTCCGGGGCTTGCCTTCTTGGGCTACGCTGGCGTCAGACTCTGGGTCAATCACGATCACATCAGCACCGCCTTCGGGAGCCTCCTCTTCGTTGGCGGGGACGAGGATGTAGGTGCTGTCAGCGAGAGTGCCTTCTACATGAGATACACAAGTTTTAAGAGTTGCTGCTCGTTTTTAGTCTAAAGGCTAAGGCACTTGAAGGCCATATTCACCTAGACATACAAGTGGTTTATTCTTTTCTTCGCAAAATTAGAGAAAGTGTGTGTGGTGTAAGTTTTATGCTTTTATGGTGGTGATTGTGTACATATATAAAACAATACAAACCATTATTTCTATGCAAGTGGTTTAGTTCTGAAATTTTAAAACTCCACATGCCACATTTGATTAATTATCTAAAGTGACCTACTTCTTTTTATAAAACTCATTCTACTCTAGTTCCTTCTCATTCAGCTAGAGTATAAGAGCTAGGCTCACTCCAAAATTTAGCTAAAACCGAGCTATACAGAATTTATCAAAAATAGTACAAGTTGCTGCTCCAATAAACAAGATTAATTCATATAAAATCAAAATCACTTCCAAAACAGATGATTTCTCTACCAGAGCTAAACATGAGTAAAAGAGGGGCTCTGGCTGAGTGGTGGCTAAAAATAACACTTGGACAGCCCTCAATAATTTTCTACCCGAAAATCAACATCTATTTATTTGCTGGCCTAAATAGAGTCGACAATTAAGTTGAGCATTTTTCAACATGCGCCGACAAGTTTCTAGGCCTCTGGTGAAAGTTGGTAATTTTTGACTGCATGAAATATTTTTAATAAATGCAGAATTGACCTAGATCAGAAAACACTAAATAAATCATAACTGCAGTTTCAGGTCATATTTTTAGGGCTCCTTTGGGCACAAAGTTTCTACAGACCATACAAGCAATGTATCCAAAGCTCAGCTACAGAAGAGTTCAGGATTTGAAATGTTGCACAAAACTCTAAAAACAGAGTTTGAATTTTAATTCACAAACTATTCAGAAAAAGTGTATATATGCAAACATGAGATTGGAGTTTACAATCTCACGAGTCCAGGGAGTATTTTTTGTGCATTTTTCTGATTTTTCTATGATTTTTAGTGGATTTTACAAGATCTTAGAAAAATGGATCTAGGTTTAAGAATCTCTTTTACGCTGGGGACCCTAGATCTTTTAAAACCTTTCAAACAAGTCCCTGAAACTTACATGGAGGACCCTGAACTAAAAAGGGGAACGCATCTAGGCCCTTGACTCGCCGGTGACCGGATTCCGGCGAGGAGACGGCGAACCGGCGTGGGGGAAGTTGGGGAAAACGACGAGGGGCTCACCGCGAGTCGTTTGGGGTAGGTCTCGAGGACGGTGGCGAAACGGCGCGGCTCGTCGACGGTGAGCGGCGGAGCGGATAGCTCTGCGACGTCGGTAGCCGGCTGCGGGGGTCGAGGCAAGGCGCGGAAAGACGCGTGAGCTTCGCCGGACGAAGGCGGAGCTCGTCGTGGAGCTTGGCGGCGATGGGGATGACCGGAGTATTGGGCTAGACGTGGAGGTGGAGCTTGTGGCGGGAATGGCCGAGAGGAGGGAAAAAGCTTCGATTCCCATCTAGTGCTGCTCGATTCGAGCTGGGAAAGGGTCGAGGGGCTAGCTAGGTGGATGAGGAAGCTTCAGGTGCGGGGGATTGGAAAGCCATGGAGGGGAACGTGGGGGATTTGGTTCGCGACGGCAGGAGCTCGGGCTCGGTTCACTGCGGCCGGAGGTGGAAGAAGAAGTGTGCGAGCGCGGAGGAGAGGGAATGGCTATGTCACTGGCTGGGCAAGGATGCAAGGCTGCTCGATGGAGTGTTTGGGCATGCTAGAGAGGGCTGAGCTGCCTCGGAAGCGTGCACGGAGGAAGTTGGGCGATGGGCCGCGCCATTGATAGCCGGCGAGCTCGGTTAGAGCGCAAGCCACGGTTGGGCGAGGGGGATTGTAGCGTGGGCGAGTGAAGATCCTCCGCAGAGGTGTTTGGCGCGTAGCGAGCGGGAATCCAGCCGCGGAGCAGCTCTGCTCGACGTGCGCGCCGGCGGCCAATGGCGGAGCTCGGCTCGACATGATGGCGTGGCCGCTCGCCGCGGCAAAGTGGCTCGTGCAGTGCGCGACGGGACAATACAGTGGGTCAAGAGTGTGCGCAGGAGGTCGGGACACGACCTCCGAGGTATTGGCCGATCAGCCGGGGTCACCGCCGCTCGCCGGCCACGTGGCGGCCGCTGCCGGCCTTGGGCAGAGCTGGCCGAGCTGCCTGTCGGGACGCCCGTGGAGCTCCCCGGCTCAAACATGTAAAAAACCGGAAATTTGAACTGAACTTCAAAAAGTGCAAACACAAATGTTGGAGTTTGAAATATGAGACACAAGTTTCTTTTTGGGGTGAACCTGAAATTATGAATTTTTCAAGCTCAAACAAGCCATAATTGAAAAGATGTTCTGCATGGTTTTTGTGGCGGACCACTCCGAAATTATTCCAAGTTAAGTACCCCGGGACCATTAACCGAGTAGTCAGGCACTTAATCCGGAATAAGCTGGAGCGCCGTCGGATTAAACCCGATAAACCACGTTCTTTTCTCGATCGAAACAACAGCACGCCCACACGAAAGTGAGTTCCAGAGATTACAACATTCCACAAATTAACATACACAATAGGTATCACAAGTTATTACAACCAAGTTCAAATTTAATTTAGAGTACAAAGTCTTGCAGCGGAAATAAAAGTTTCATTGCAGCGGAAGAAAATAATCTAACGACGATACAAATAACTCCGTGCTGAAGCCTGCCACGAAGCTACTCCTCCCGATCCTCGGCAGAGGACGGAACCCATTCGATGTGCCAGCCAGGTGGAACCTGGGCAGGCCAAGACAAAGCATCGACATCCAACGGTGTACCTGTAAATCAATGCCACAAGCAAGGCTGAGTATACTAATACTCAGCAAGGCTTACCCGTCGGGTGAAATCTATATCACCGACATCTAGAGAATAAGAGGCTTTTGGCTGGTGGGTTTGTTTGCCAAAAAGCAACTAAAGGTAGATCCTTGCTTTCAAGTTTTAGCATCATATTCTAGTACATTTAACCATTCTAGATTAGCATCCTCTCTAAGCATACAAGTGGTGCAATACAAATTAATTCATAGAACAAGTTTATAAATCTCAAAGTTTCACTTGTTACTCAATGTAGCCAGGCGGTCAAGCAGTCTCATTAACCGCGAGAAGCGGACAGTTCGAACCGAATTTTGCTACCTGGCCAGGGGAAACCCAACACACACGGATACTCTGCTTGCTATAAAAGGTACAAGCATTTCCCAACCTTTCCCATCGATCCACAATTCGGAACCGGGTCCATTTCTGTAACACCCTAAAAATGCCCTATTTAAAAATTAGTAATTAATTGGTTTTTATATTTGAGTGCCCATAAATAATGTAGGGAAAATAAAAAAATTTGAATAAATAAAAGCAAATATAGGAAATAGAAACATCATTGTTGCATTCATGCTGGTGCATTTATTTTTGATTGTTGAATTCAAATTTGAATTTGAATTCAAATGAGTGTTTGAATAAAAGGAAAACCTTTTCTTTTTCTCTCTCTTTTTCCTTCTCTCTTTTCAGCCCAGCCGGCCCACTCCTCCTCCTCTCTTTCTTTTCTTTTTCGCGCGGCCCATCTTTTTCTTCGCGCGGCCCAGCAGAGCCAGCCCAGCGCGCAGCCCGGCCCAGTTGTCCGTTTTTCCCCTCCTCTCTCTTCCCTCCGCAGCGCGCGCCTCCTCTCTCTTCCGCAGTCGCTGACAAGCGGGGCCCACTTATCAGCTTCTCCTCCCTCCTCTCGCCGTGAGCGAGCAGAGCTCCTCACCGCCGCGCCGCCGTGCCGTGTTTGGACTCCTCGGCTTGGAGCGCACGCCGAGGTCTCCACCGCCCCTTTATAAGTCGCCGCTACCCCCTCTCCGCAATCCTTAGCCCCTGCATCTCAAACCCTAGCGCCGCCGCCGTAACCCTAGCCGCCGCCGTCGTCTCGAGCTCGTTTCGCCCGCGCTTTGCCGCCTAGATCCGCACCAGAAGCTTCGCCGTGTGGTAAGGAACTCGCCGAGGCCCTAAACCCCCTCCCTCTCGCTCTCCCGCGCTTGCTCGAGCTCGTCGGAGTTCTCAATCCGCCGCCGCTCGTCGCCAGCCGCCACCGCCGTCCCATCCTCGAGTAGGACCCCCAAATCGAGTTCCCCGTCGTCTCCTCTATCTCTAGGGCCAATCACGGCGAGAAACCGAGCTCCCTAGCCCCCAGCCGAGCCTACTCCGGCGAGGTCGCCGCCGCGCGCCGCCGCGCGCCGCCGCGAGCCGCTGTGCTCCGGTGAGCCGAGAGCCCGATCTGTTCTGAGCCGTTCAGATCCAATCCGACGGCCAGATCTAAAAGCCGTTTTAAACCGAGCCGGTTCCCATAAACCGCGGTTCAAGCCGGTCCATGGTTCGGTCAATGATGACGTCAGCCGACGTCAGCATCCACCCGCTGCCGTGGCGTTTTTTGCAAAAGAGCCCCTCTGTTTTTCAAAAATCAACCCGCGGTCCACCCCTATTCAAAAGTAATTACAACTAAATCCTTTTTCTTTCGGTTTAGCCCCTGTCCTTTTGAAAAATCATGCCCGCCGTCCTAGAAGTCGTTTTTACGCCGCAGCCCTTGTGTTTTTATTCAAAATTACGTTTTAGGTCCCTGGTTTCTTTCAAAAACACCCCTGGAAGCCTAAAATCTTTACCAGCAAGCCCCTAGAGCCCGTTTTTAGCGTAGTTTCTCCGTTTTAACTCCGATTTGAGTGATTTTCGTGCTCACGTGTTCGTAGTGAAGCGTAGAGTAGTTCTAAAGCCTTCTTTTCATCTTTTGTTTATGTTTGGTGTACTGTTCTAATTAAATATCTTGATTGCATGTATGTGTGGATGCTTGTGTGATGATCGATGTGAGTAGTTGCTGAGCCGTTCGAGTTCGCCGACGATCCCGTTCTCGAAGATCAAGTACAGCAGCAGTTCTCTGAGGAAGGCAAGTATAACACGGACCATCCTTGTTACCTATACACCATTTAATCACCCAAACTCATGTGCATGTGTCTAATACTGTTAATCACCAAGGATGTTCCTAGTTTTTACCTTATTCCTTGTTTACCCAGGGTTTTATGCATTATGGTTAGACTATGCTACGCGCTGCAACCAACATTTATTATTATGTTAATACTGAACTAATGGTTCACTTTAATGATGATTAAAAGATGTTTTTTTAGCAACATGGTTCGGGGAACTAGAGCATGTGCTGTGTGCTTTGTTCTAGTGTCTCTATAAGGTTTGATCTAGGGAATTAGAGCATGCGCTTCGTGCTTTGTTCTAATGTCTCTCCGTAAGGTCCGGTTCTTAAAGCGGCAACCCAGGAACCTGTTCGCCGCCGTTGGAACTATAATGGCTCTGGTCTTGGATAATTAACTTGTACGTCTCTAGCTCGCCAGTGGTTACCGAAAGGCGTATGTGGGGTGCATGGGTGAGAGTATAGTTTGATCCATCGAGGACGGTTTTATCCGTTGGCTATGCCCCGTTAGGCAAAGTCCCGTGATGTAAGCGCCCGATGTACGGCAGCTTCACATGTTGCGATGATTGCGCTCTCGCTCTGGACGCCATTGACCCCCTCACGTTGCGCCCTGAGCGTACGTCAATCTCGATGCCTCGGGTTATGCTGCCTATGTTGAACCAAAACGGCTACTGTGCTTGTTAGGGTGTTTTGTGAAAGTCCTCGTAACATAAGTTCTTTTGGATTTATGTGACCGGCGGGTAAAGGGCGAAACCTCTGCAGAGTGTTGATCTATCATGATAGCCGTGCTCACGGATACGAGCGGCCTGGATCCTTTTTGATTAGAAGATGATATTAGTGGTTGATGTTGGTTTGATCTATTATCACTTATACCTTTTTAATGGGTTATTATTTGGGTTCTACTCATTCGTAGTAAGTTGGATGATAATAAAATGAATCAACTAAAAGTGCTAATGCAGTATAACCGTGTCAAGCCTTTTGTTCTTGCATAACCCGTGTTATACTTGTTAAGTAAGATGGTTTACTTACACTTGCAACTATTCAACAAAATCCCGGATGGGTAACAGATGGAGCAATGAATGGTCAGTTGTTTGCTGAGTTTCCGGAGGATCTGCCGTACTTCTAAGCTGTGTTCAGCCAGTCGGTGTCCCTGTGGATTTGAGGCTCTACCTAGTTGAAACGTTTAATAGTATTAAGTCTTCCGCTGTGTTATTTGTTTAAGACTATGTCTTGTGTTAAACTCTGATATAAACTATTTTATTCGAGCATTGTGTTCTCTGTGATTCAATATTTGTAATCTATATGTGTTCTGTGGACATCCTGGGCACACATATGGAAGCATTCGGATTTCTTGGAAATCTGGGTGTTACAATTTCCTTAGGATAAAGGTTTACTGCTTCACTCACAGTCTCACGCATATATCCACAAGTGTACGGCAGGGGAAAACAAAGTTTCCAAGGAGAGATGGCTATCGGCCCTAGCTGCTTCAATCTGGTACCGGGCTTACCGATCCCCATACATCGGCATGCATGTGGTACGTTCAAAAACTTGACAGCTCTTTCCACACATTTCGACCTTAATCAATTATCATACACGGACGGGAGATCTACATCTATCATCCCGCCCGTCAATCCTTATGATTCCAACATAAGTAAAGACAAGCAATTCCTATGTCTCGCGAGTGACAGGAAATCACTCGACTTGTAACGGACCTAAAGCAATGCCCTATCGATCCTTTCATACTAGTATTGCAAGTCGTAGGTACTAGGAAATGTGCAGCTAAGGTATTCAATCAACTCCTTGAACGTAAATGCACAAACATAGAGAATTCAAAGTGCATAATTTGGTAAAGTTAGGTTATGCTCCGGGGCTTGCCTTCTTGCTCGGACTGGGGGTTAGCCTCCGGGTTGGTCGATCCTGCACCGGCACCTTCCTCCGGGACTTCTTCCTCGTCTGCGGGGATGAGGTGGTAGTCGCCGTCCGGGAAAGCGCCTTCTACATGAGATGCATAACTTAGGGTGGCTGTTCTGGAATTTCAGATTCCACTTATTTTATTCTAACTAACTAACCAAAAGGTTTTATCTTTTTATATAAATCAATTTCCACCTGGATTACTTCTCATTTTTGTTTCTCCATTTCTGTTCATCATTTTTAGCTATAAACTTTATGGCAGCTACTGGAGTATAAGAGCTAAGCTCACTCCAAAATTTAGCTAATTCTGAGCTACACATAATTTATTAAAAATATAACAAGCTGCTGCCAGCAGAAATGAATTTAAATCATATAAAATCGAAAATTCATCTAATTCAGGAGATTTTCCTACCAAAGCTAAGCATAAGCATGAGGAGGGCTCTGGCCAAGTGGTGGCTCAAAATAACCCTTGGGTAGTCCTCAATAAATTCCTATCCAAAAACACATATTTATTTATTTGCTAGCCTAAACAGAGCAAAAATTTAGTTTTTCATTTTTAACAGGTGTGCTAACAAGTTTTTAGTCCTCTGGAGCAAAATGGTGATTTTTCACTGCACAGATTATTTTTAAAGATTTCCGCACTGCAGAAAGACAGAAAACACATTTTAATTTATAACTGGAGCTACAGTTCATATTTTTAGGTCCCCTTTGGACACAAGCTGTCCAAAGTCACTACACACAACATATCCAAAGCTCAACCCTAGCGGAGCTCTGGATTTGAAATGGTGCACTACTTTCCATTTTCATAGTTTGAATTTTAGCTCAAAAACAGTTCATCAAAAGTATAAACATGTCTAATAGAGATTGTAGTTTAGACTCTTACGAATCCAGAGAGTATTTTTGTGCATTTTTCTGATTTTTGTACGATTTTTAATGGATTTTACAAGATTCGGGAAAAACAAATCTAGTTTTAAGAATCTATTTTCGCAGGGAACCCTAGAACTTTCAAAACTTCGCGAACGAGTCCCTGGACTTTTGCACAGAGACCCCTAGACAAACGAAGACGATGAAGAAAGGCCCTCGGCTCTCGCCGGAGTTGCGCCGGCCAAACGGCGGCGAACTAGGCTCGGGGAAGTGGGGGAAAAGCTCCTGGGCTCACCACGAGTCGTTTGGGGACGGTTTGGAGGCCGGGGGTGGTCGGAGTTGCGCCGGCGACGAGGTGGTGGCGGCGCGGCCGCCGCGGCTTCTACGCCGGTGAGCTCGGGGTCGTTCGCCGAGGTTCGAGGGGTCCTAGAGCACCAGTGGAGCTCGAGGAAGCCAATGGCGTGCTCGGTTGACCTCGGGGACGGCTCGGAGTAGGGGCTCGACGTGCGGGTGCTCCGGTGGCCGAAAATCGCGATTTGGGGGAATTCACGAATTCTCGCCGGAGAAGGGACAATAGCTTGGGGAAAATGGGGGAAAATGGAGCTGGAGTAGAGGGCTAGCTTGTGCGGGACGAATTTGGGAATGGTGGAGTGTGGAAAGCGAATTTCTCGGAGAAGCTCGGCTCGGTTCGCACGGCGCGAGGAAGAAGAAGACCGAGCGAGCGCGGGGAAGTGGAAATGGACAACTGAGCGAGTGAGAGGAGGGGTGTGAGTGCGCGGTGGAGTGATTGAGCACGCAAGGGAGGCACTGTGCGGCCTCGGGAGCGTGCGAGCGCGTGGGTGGCTATCGCAGTCGCCATTGATGGCGCGGCGAGCTCGAACAGAGTGCACACGCGCGGTTGGGCGTCAAAGATCATCGCGTGATGAAGTGGAGATCCTCAGCAGAGGCTTTGGCGCGACGCGAACGGACTCTACCGCCTGTAGTGCGCTCGGCGCGGCGCGAGCGCGCGTGCGGCCACGGCGGCGCGCGACCGTATGATGGCGCTCCGCGGCGCGAGGCGAGGCGAGGCGACAGCGGCGAAGTGATGGCTCGGGAGTGGTCGGACAAGAGCTAGGCGACAAGCGCCAGCGTCCGCCGCGGCTTGGCCAGCTCAGTGCCGCCTGCGCCGCTCGCCGGCCACGTGGCGGCCGAGCTCCGGCCAGCGCAGCGCGCGCCAGGGGCACTGTAGCATGCCCGTGGAGCTCCGATTTCAAATTCGAATTTTCTCCAAAAACTCGAACTGAACTTCGAAACGGGTAAAATTAAAAGTTGGAGTTTGAGGTGTGGGACACAACTTCCGAGCTTGGACCAGGCACTTCGACCAGGCGCTACGGCACTTCGAGCTTGAACCGCAAGCTCGAGCTTGCCGAGCCTCGAACGGTCGGAAACGCCACTCGAGGGTGAGTGCCCCCTCGAGCTTGGCTGCGAAGCCTCGAGCGTGACGGAACGTCGCTCGAGGGTAAGTGCCCCCTCGAGCTTGGCTGCGGAGCCTCGAGCGTGACGGAACGTCGCTCGAGGGTAAGTGCCCCCTCGAGCTTGGCTGCGGAGCCTCGAGCGTGCTAACGTGCGGCCTCGAATCGTGACGGACTGCGGGGCCTCGAGGGTCCTATCGTGCGGCCTCGAATCGTGACGGACTGCGGGGCCTCGAGGGTCCTATCGTGCGGCCTCGAATCGTGACTGAAACTACTAGCTAGGCTCGATCGTCACGGACAATACTGGCTAGGCTCGATCGTCACGGACAATACTGGCTAGGCTCGATCATCAGGGACAATACTGGCTAGGCTCGATCGTGACGGACATACTGGGTAGGCTCGATCGTGACGGACATACTGGGTAAGCTCGATCGTGACGGACAATACTGGGTAAGCTCGATCGTGACGGACATGCTGGTTCGAGGGTCAACAAGCGGAGCGAACGCCGTGGCGAGATTTGTTATGAAGGGTTGTATCGGTGATGACAGCAACTCTTATGGTCGGAGATTTTAAGTTCAGTACCAAAATCTTGAGATTTCTGTTGGGTGTCACCAGACCTTTGTTTTTGAATTTCAGTCTGAATTTTTGGTCAATTTCTGAATTCTAACCCCATTGTTTTGCCTTATCTTCCTTTTTATTAATTATTTTATTTAACCTCTCCCTCCTTTCTTAGACCCTTCAATAGTGTCACTAAACATCAGAGGTATAATGCTCAAAGAGAGTTTTCAATTTAAAGTCCTACCTCCTTTTATTTTGAGAGTAAAAATCTTATTTTAACTTAAAGTTAAAACATGGACACATACATGGAGGTTAAAAGCTTATTTATTTTATGTGCTCAACTTTTAATTATGTCGTTAACAACTTGACATATATTAAATATTAATTAATTTACATCCTTTGTATTTTATGAAAGCTCATATTGTGAACAAAATCTCATTTTATTATTAAAACCTCAAGATTGCCACATGTAGGCCATGATTAGATCTACAAGCTTTATTAGTCCAAGTGTTTAACCCTAACATTAAATCATTAACAATTATTTTACTAAAGAACATCAGGAGCACTCTAAATATTATTCTATTTATAGCCCAAGGTGAGCTCCTTTAAAAAGGGTGTGTGACCGTGTGTTTTTCATCCCATGTTTAAGTTGGTCTTTCAAACTTGATTTCCTATGTTTGGTAGATTAAGCATCTGAGTTATACATAACTCACCAAGGTTGCAAATGACATTTTTAGATACACAACTTCCATTTGAGAAAGTGGTTTGGTTTTATAATTAGAACATACTTTCCCAACCCTTTCATATTGATCAGACGTTTGTGATGTGCACAACTCTTATTTAAAATTTTTAAATTAGAACCTTGCCTTCTGAAGGTCATTAATATCGTTAGTTGGAATTATTTCATGTGTTGACTTCACATGAGCCATTAGTCCTTTAAGACCTTTAGGGGCATAGAAGCATTACTTAATTTGCCGTTCAATCCTGATTTCTTTTTAGGAAATTTTTATGCGTCGTCTCGAGAGTATGTATTTAGAGTTTTGTCGTGCAACTTGTAAGAGAAGATGTTTAGATTTGTACTAGAAAAGTTTTTGTTGGGTTCAATTTCAAGAACCAAAGCACGAGTACAAACTTAACAATCCTCATGTATAATTCTCATTCCTACTAGTGATTTAGTTTCAGGGTTTATAGTTCCTTAGTTTGTTTAATCACTCTTACTTATACGCTTTAAACACCAGGGGTGTTACAGCCTACCCTCCTTAAAAAGAATCTCGTCCCGAGATTCGCACAGGGAGGAAAGGTGAACATTTTATTAGAAGAAAGAGGTGTTGGTTAAAGAAACGCATATACTACGCACCCAAGTTCTTACAGGTTCACAGCTTGGAGATGATAATTGATACCGGATCTCCGATACAACATCAACGTCGTTCATGTGGGAGCGGTGATGAATGTAGACATGGAAAGCTAAGAGCATCAAGATTTGGCACACAAGGCAAAAGTAATACACCACTATTGTCCAGTGAACTTCAGGGCCAATCGGGGAAAAGAATGGGCAAGCCATGGATGGTGTCAAAAAGTCGAAATCTTCCTTGCTCGTCGACTTAATTCTTGTGGAATCCTCAGGTGACTTTTGCTCGAACTCCTTCTTCGGTGAGGTTGGTGCCGTAGACCTTGGTTAAACGACAAGGTGGTTGCCGGGAGGGGCACTCCCTCGTGGCTTTACAAAAAGGTGGAGGCAGAGTTTGCTTGTCAAAGAATGAAGGACACGGAGGGGACTGGGCAGCTTGGGTACCGTGGAGGTCACCGAAGAGAGGCGAGAGAGGTGGAGTGGTGTGACTCAAGTGGAGTACCTTGGAGTGATGGCAGCCATTGGAGAGGCTGCATTTATCGACGGCCAGAGCGGAGCAGTGATAGTGGTGTGTCGACAGCAGGAGGTAGGGAAAAACGACAATGGTGATAGTGGACTGGCGGACGGGGCAGAGCACACGACGCACGGATACGGGGGGGTCAAACTGGCCCTTGAGACCCTGACGTGATGGTGGGAGAAACAGAAGGCAAAGGTGATCTTTGAGACTGTAGATAGTCACGGGCAAGACGCTTAACCAATTGTAGGTCTTAATTAAACAATGATTTACCTACTTTTATATCAACAGGAACAAGGAATGAACTCTTTAGCATTCTCCTAAGAGAAAAGGGATGGTTAATGATCAACGAGGTTATGAGATGACAAGAGTGCCCAAAAGATTTTTAAAACTAGCCCACATCATACCATGATCATGACATGACGTTACACGGGGTTGCTGCCCAAATTCTAAGACGAGCTAAAAGGAACAACACGGATGGGGCAATAAAAGATCTACTTATGGCAATGAGGGAATACACCTAGAAAAGGTGGTGTGCCATGGAAATTTTTTTGGGAAATTCTTGCTCAAATTTTTATTTTTAATTGTCAAATTGCCAAACTTAAGCACTTTACCATGGTATACAGGGCATGTTCATGATGAGGTGCACATGATATGATACACATGCACATGAGCGTATGGTGCATATGCTTATGAGAGTATGATGTACACGCCGTGATGCAAGTTAGTAGACCTCACACCACATAATTAAAAGTCATTATTGCGGATCAATTAGTGAGAGTAAGGAAGTATCGATTTGGGTTGTCAATAAATGTCTTTGTGGGTCATATTCCCACATACCAAGATACCAGCGTGCTCCAAGTGACTCAAGCGTGTGGCTGCAGCACACACACGAGATCCTAGGTTCCATCACGGCACCATAGGTTAGGGAATACAATACCACAATAAATTCAGAGGGGACAACCCAATTGACACCAGGAGGAAGAAGCATTCATGAGTTAGATGCACATGTGGTTAGGTACCAAAAGATTATCATGATGCAAATGACATGTTAATGGATATGTAATGCCCATGCACATGAATTGCTTATAAAGGAATAAAATGCATATTGTGTCTATAACTGATTATGCATAGAAAAAGTGACATTGACCCAATTTTGCATATTCATTTCAATTATTTATATTATCTTGAGCAAGAACAACAGCATAGGATCCAAGGATTAAGGAATCAAGTTACTTCGGTACAAGGTATCAATGTTAAACAAAGTTAAGTAAATCAAATCGGTATGAGAGAGTTGGTGAAGACACCTGAATCAAGGTATGAGTTTAGACTGTATGGAATCAGACAACAACGGAGGCACGACTCATGTTTGACATCCAAACCTTCACAATTGGTCCATGTCAAAGCACACCAAACAATTTTCCTATTTCACAAAAAGGAAACAAGAGGGATAAAAGGCACTGGGCCAAGAGAGTGGAGTGAAGTTGTTTACATACCATTGATTTACTACAATTTTCGAAGGGGTAGAAAGTGAGTGGAAGACATGAGAGCTGGAAATGAGTGGAAGAAAATTTGTAGTAAACAGATCTAACATCCAGAGTTATTCATCTTTGGTCAGGTAGTAGGAATTTGGTAAGCTACACATTGCTTTGTATCTCACACGCGGATCTAGTGGTTAAGTTGGTCAAAACTTTCAATCTAGGCTTCTCGGTTTAGATGGATTTTCAGCACACCGAACCATATGTTCCCTTTTTATTTTGGGGCTGAAACTTTGTGGGTGTTTCCATTATAAATTTCAATTTCACTTTGGTAACCATCTTACATCCTAGAAAGACCATCTTCAGGTGGTAAAAGTTTTGACAAAAATCATGTTGCAGGATATGCACTAGATAATAGAAATCCAATATCTCTGGCTGCAACCTTAAAGCTTCATAACTCCAACTTGAGTAGACCAAATAAAATTCTCAAAATTCCCCAAAGTGTTGACATGTTTGTGTACAAGTTTACTGTTCATCATTTCATCAAATTTGAGGTTAACATGGTGCAAAAATTCAAATTCTTAATGACTGTCCCCAGAATTTTCAGCAAGGCAGGAAGTCGGTATTTGGTTCATTTTTCGAGTTTTACTTGTCCAAAAGTCTTGCATTCCTTAACTTAATTGTAGCTTACTTAAGTGTTTAAAATTTAGGGATGCCACAGCAGAGCTAGCTACAAGTGAGGCGGCAGCAATATAGACATCAAATCTAAGTGAGAACCGACATATATTTAAAGAAAGTAATCAGATTATGGACAGAGTAGGAAAAATTTCATATCTCAAAATCTATAAGCCCAAACATTACCCAACTTGACCAGAATACAGTTTAAATAATTCCCAACAACTTTTTAGTTCAACACAAAAACAGAACAAGTGATCTAGGTGGCGCAACACCCCAATCTTTTAATTAACTCTCTGCTGAAATTCCAGCAGACAGGAAGTTAGTATTGTGAGCATAACTTTTAATTGGTTGAACCAAATTTGTGGAAATCTTGACAGAATAAACTAGACAAAATTTGTGACAACTTTCATTTTTAAGCCTCTAGCAGAAACTGCTGTTAAGAGGGTGTAAAATCCACTTTCAAACTTGTTGTTCCCAGAAAATTCCAGCAGACAGGGCGTTACCATTTTAAACATAACTCTTAATCTACTGAACCAATTTCGATGAAATTTCTACAGCATAAACTTCATAATATTTATGACAACTTTCATGTTGAACACTTTTTCATTTTACAGAGTTTTTTTGTTTCGAATTAATGGTGCAAACAGACTGGTCTCAGCAGGATTTTTGGGTTGTGATTTCAATTCCTTTGACGGCGGTTCGATTTGGTCACTTATTAATATTCGATATTAATTCGGTGAGATGCAAAGCATGAGCGGCCTATTCGATCTCACCATCACACATGCCAATAAACTTTTGGCTTACGAAGTTAGTGCCGGTGGCTAGGCAATATTCGTCTCTCCCTATATTAACTAGCCGAACTTTTCTAACCGTTCATCTTACGGAATCGTGGTTAGTGTACCTGCAGAAAATTCCATTCCAGAGCATATATAATCAACCTTTCGTGCCAGCACTCACGAAAGCGTCTCCATACATTACCACCCACTATAGAGGTGGCACCCGAACGTTTAACATTGAACGGGCAATGTTCATATGTCACCAAAGCAACATATTGACAGTTTCATACGCTATTGAAATAGCGTATTGACTTTGTGCCGCCATCATATTTGCATATGATGCCGTGGTACGCTACAGCAATCGCCGTACCTTGCGCCCACCATCCTATTCTAGTTTCATACGCCGTCACAGCGTATTGACTATGTGCCGCCACTATATTTTCATATAGTGCCGTGGTACGTTACAGCAATCGCCGTACCTTGCGCCCACCATTGCGTAAAGTAAATGACAGAATGAAATGTGCTGGAAGTCAGTATAATATACTATTTGCCACCTATCATATCATGATCCCTTAACCCACATAGGCTTCACGTTCTAGGTAACATCCTTAGCGGTCCTAAGATAACCTTCCTTCGCAAAACGCGTCGGAAGTACGAGTTGGCAAATTTTATTCAAAAATTGTTTATTAAAGGTCTGTTGCTTTCTCCGGTGCGCTGTTTCGGCTCTGATGCCAGCTGTGGCGGACCACTCCGAAATTATTCCAAGTTAAGTACCCCGGGACCATTAACCGAGTAGTCAGGCACTTAATCCGGAATAAGCTGGAGCGCCGTCGGATTAAACCCGATAAACCACGTTCTTTTCTCGATCGAAACAACAGCACGCCCACACGAAAGTGAGTTCCAGAGATTACAACATTCCACAAATTAACATACACAATAGGTATCACAAGTTATTACAACCGAGTTCAAATTTAATTCAGAGTACAAAGTCTTGCAGCGGAAATAAAAGTTTCATTGCAGCGGAAGAAAATAATCTAACGACGATACAAATAACTCCGTGCTGAAGCCTGCCACGAAGCTACTCCTCCCGATCCTCGGCAGAGGACGGAACCCATTCGATGTGCCAGCCAGGTGGAACCTGGGCAGGCCAAGACAAAGCATCGACATCCAACGGTGTACCTGTAAATCAATGCCACAAGCAAGGCTGAGTATACTAATACTCAGCAAGGCTTACCCGTCGGGTGAAATCTATATCACCGACATCTAGACAATAAGAGGCTTTTGGCTGGTGGGTTTGTTTGCCAAAAAGCAACTAAAGGTAGATCCTTGCTTTCAAGTTTTAGCATCATATTCTAGTACATTTAACCATTCTAGATTAGCATCCTCTCTAAGCATACAAGTGGTGCAATACAAATTAATTCATAGAACAAGTTTATAAATCTCAAAGTTTCACTTGTTACTCAATGTAGCCAGGCGGTCAAGCAGTCTCATTAACCACGAGAAGAGGACAGTTCGAACCGAATTTTGCTACCTGGCCAGGGGAAACCCAACACACACGGATACTCTGCTTGCTATAAAAGGTACAAGCATTTCCCAACCTTTCCCATCGATCCACAATTCGGAACCGGGTCCATTTCCTTAGGATAAAGGTTTACTGCTTCACTCACAGTCTCACGCATATATCCACAAGTGTACGGCAGGGGAAAACAAAGTTTCCAAGGAGAGATGGCTATCGGCCCTAGCTGCTTCAATCTGGTACCGGGCTTACCGATCCCCATACATCGGCATGCATGTGGTACGTTCAAAAACTTGACAGCTCTTTCCACACATTTCGACCTTAATCAATTATCATATACGGACGGGAGATCTACATCTATCATCCCGCCCGTCAATCCTTATGATTCCAACATAAGTAAAGACAAGCAATTCCTATGTCTCGCGAGTGACAGGAAATCACTCGACTTGTAACGGACCTAAAGCAATGCCCTATCGATCCTTTCATACTAGTATTGCAAGTCGTAGGTACTAGGAAATGTGCAGCTAAGGTATTCAATCAACTCCTTGAACGTAAATGCACAAACATAGAGAATTCAAAGTGCATAATTTGGTAAAGTTAGGTTATGCTCCGGGGCTTGCCTTCTTGCTCGGACTGGGGGTTAGCCTCCGGGTTGGTCGATCCTGCACCGGCACCTTCCTCCGGGACTTCTTCCTCGTCTGCGGGGATGAGGTGGTAGTCGCCTTCCGGGATAGCGCCTTCTACATGAGATGCATAACTTAGGGTGGCTGTTCTGGAATTTCAGATTCCACTTATTTTATTCTAACTAACTAACCAAAAGGTTTTATCTTTTTATATAAATCAATTTCCACCTGGATTACTTCTCATTTTTGTTTCTCCATTTCTGTTCATCATTTTTAGCTATAAACTTTATGGCAGCTACTGGAGTATAAGAGCTAAGCTCACTCCAAAATTTAGCTAATTCTGAGCTACACATAATTTATTAAAAATATAACAAGCTGCTGCCAGCAGAAATGAATTTAAATCATATAAAATCGAAAATTCATCTAATTCAGGAGATTTTCCTACCAAAGCTAAGCATAAGCATGAGGAGGGCTCTGGCCAAGTGGTGGCTCAAAATAACCCTTGGGTAGTCCTCAATAAATTCCTATCCAAAAACACATATTTATTTATTTGCTAGCCTAAACAGAGCAAAATTTAGTTTTTCATTTTTAACAGGTGTGCTAACAAGTTTTTAGTCCTCTGGAGCAAAATGGTGATTTTTCACTGCACAGATTATTTTTAAAGATTTCTGCACTGCAGAAAGACAGAAAACACATTTTAATTTATAACTGGAGCTACAGTTCATATTTTTAGGTCCCCTTTGGACACAAGCTGTCTAAAGTCACTACACACAACATATCCAACGCTCAACCCTAGCGGAGCTCTGGATTTGAAATGGTGCACTACTTTCCATTTTCATAGTTTGAATTTTAGCTCAAAAACAGTTCATCAAAAGTATAAACATGTCTAATAGAGATTGTAGTTTAGAATCTCACGAATCCAGAGAGTATTTTTGTGCATTTTTCTGATTTTTGTACGATTTTTAATGGATTTTACAAGATTCGGGAAAAACAAATCTAGTTTTAAGAATCTATTTTCGCAGGGAACCCTAGAACTTTCAAAACTTCGCGAACGAGTCCCTGGACTTTTGCACAGAGACCCCTAGACAAACGAAGACGATGAAGAAAGGCCCTCGGCTCTCGCCGGAGTTGCGCCGGCCAAACGGCGGCGAACTAGGCTCGGGGAAGTGGGGGAAAAGCTTCCTGGGCTCACCACGAGTCGTTTGGGGACGGTTTGGAGGCCGGGGGTGGTCGGAGTTGCGCCGGCGACGAGGTGGTGGCGGCGCGGCCGCCGCGGCTTCTACGCCGGTGAGCTCGGGGTCGTTCGCCGAGGTTCGAGGGGTCCTAGAGCACCAGTGGAGCTCGAGGAAGCCAATGGCGTGCTCGGTTGACCTCGGGGACGGCTCGGAGTAGGGGCTCGACGTGCGGGTGCTCCGGTGGCCGAAAATCGCGATTTGGGGGAATTCACGAATTCTCGCCGGAGAAGGGACAATAGCTTGGGGAAAATGGGGGAAAATGGAGCTGGAGTAGAGGGCTAGCTTGTGCGGGACGAATTTGGGAATGGTGGAGTGTGGAAGGCGAATTTCTCGGAGAAGCTCGGCTCGGTTCGCACGGCGCGAGGAAGAAGAAGACCGAGCGAGCGCGGGGAAGTGGAAATGGACAACTGAGCGAGTGAGAGGAGGGGTGTGAGTGCGCGGTGGAGTGATTGAGCACGCAAGGGAGGCACTGTGCGGCCTCGGGAGCGTGCGAGCGCGTGGGTGGCTATCGCAGTCGCCATTGATGGCGCGGCGAGCTCGAACAGAGCGCACACGCGCGGTTGGGCGTCAAAGATCATCGCGTGATGAAGTGGAGATCCTCAGCAGAGGCTTTGGCGCGACGCGAACGGACTCTACCGCCTGCAGTGCGCTCGGCGCGGCGCGAGCGCGCGTGCGGCCACGGCGGCGCGCGACCGTATGATGGCGCTCCGCGGCGCGAGGCGAGGCGAGGCGACAGCGGCGAAGTGATGGCTCGGGAGTGGCCGGACAAGAGCTAGGCGACAAGCGCCAGCGTCCGCCGCGGCTTGGCCAGCTCAGTGCCGCCTGCGCCGCTCGCCGGCCACGTGGCGGCCGAGCTCCGGCCAGTGCAGCGCGCGCCAGGGGCACTGTAGCATGCCCGTGGAGCTCCGATTTCAAATTCGAATTTTCTCCAAAAACTCGAACTGAACTTCAAAATGGGTAAAATTAAAAGTTGGAGTTTGAGGTGTGGGACACAACTTCCGAGCTTGGACCAGGCACTTCGACCAGGCGCTACGGCACTTCGAGCTTGAACCGCAAGCTCGAGCTTGCCGAGCCTCGAACGGTCGGAAACGCCACTCGAGGGTGAGTGCCCCCTCGAGCTTGGCTGCGAAGCCTCGAGCGTGACGGAACGTCGCTCGAGGGTAAGTGCCCCCTCGAGCTTGGCTGCGGAGCCTCGAGCGTGACGGAACGTCGCTCGAGGGTAAGTGCCCCCTCGAGCTTGGCTGCGGAGCCTCGAGCGTGCTAACGTGCGGCCTCGAATCGTGATGGACTGCGGGGCCTCGAGGGTCCTATCGTGCGGCCTCGAATCGTGACGGACTGCGGGGCCTCGAGGGTCCTATCGTGCGGCCTCGAATCGTGACTGAAACTACTAGCTAGGCTCGATCGTCACGGACAATACTGGCTAGGCTCGATCGTCACGGACAATACTGGCTAGGCTCGATCATCAGGGACAATACTGGCTAGGCTCGATCGTGACGGACATACTGGGTAGGCTCGATCGTGACGGACATACTGGGTAAGCTCGATCGTGACGGACAATACTGGGTAAGCTCGATCGTGACGGACATGCTGGTTCGAGGGTCAACAAGCGGAGCGAACGCCGTGGCGAGATTTGTTATGAAGGGTTGTATCGGTGATGACAGCAACTCTTATGGTCGGAGATTTTAAGTTCAGTACCAAAATCTTGAGATTTCTGTTGGGTGTCACCAGACCTTTGTTTTTGAATTTCAGTCTGAATTTTTGGTCAATTTCTGAATTCTAACCCCATTGTTTTGCCTTATCTTCCTTTTTATTAATTATTTTATTTAACCTCTCCCTCCTTTCTTAGACCCTTCAATAGTGTCACTAAACATCAGAGGTATAATGCTCAAAGAGAGTTTTCAATTTAAAGTCCTACCTCCTTTTATTTTGAGAGTAAAAATCTTATTTTAACTTAAAGTTAAAACATGGACACATACATGGAGGTTAAAAGCTTATTTATTTTATGTGCTCAACTTTTAATTATGTCGTTAACAACTTGACATATATTAAATATTAATTAATTTACATCCTTTGTATTTTATGAAAGCTCATATTGTGAACAAAATCTCATTTTATTATTAAAACCTCAAGATTGCCACATGTAGGCCATGATTAGATCTACAAGCTTTATTAGTCCAAGTGTTTAACCCTAACATTAAATCATTAACAATTATTTTACTAAAGAACATCAGGAGCACTCTAAATATTATTCTATTTATAGCCCAAGGTGAGCTCCTTTAAAAAGGGTGTGTGACCGTGTGTTTTTCATCCCATGTTTAAGTTGGTCTTTCAAACTTGATTTCCTATGTTTGGTAGATTAAGCATCTGAGTTATACATAACTCACCAAGGTTGCAAATGACATTTTTAGATACACAACTTCCATTTGAGAAAGTGGTTTGGTTTTATAATTAGAACATACTTTCCCAACCCTTTCATATTGATCAGACGTTTGTGATGTGCACAACTCTTATTTAAAATTTTTAAATTAGAACCTTGCCTTCTGAAGGTCATTAATATCGTTAGTTGGAATTATTTCATGTGTTGACTTCACATGAGCCATTAGTCCTTTAAGACCTTTAGGGGCATAGAAGCATTACTTAATTTGCCGTTCAATCCTGATTTCTTTTTAGGAAATTTTTATGCGTCGTCTCGAGAGTATGTATTTAGAGTTTTGTCGTGCAACTTGTAAGAGAAGATGTTTAGATTTGTACTAGAAAAGTTTTTGTTGGGTTCAATTTCAAGAACCAAAGCACGAGTACAAACTTAACAATCCTCATGTATAATTCTCATTCCTACTAGTGATTTAGTTTCAGGGTTTATAGTTCCTTAGTTTGTTTAATCACTCTTACTTATACGCTTTAAACACCAGGGGTGTTACAGCTTTTAGAGTTTTTGAGGGGCTTAACTGCAAAATTTAGAAAAGTTCCCAACAGTAACTAGGCTTTATTTATGATGACAAACAACTTTTATTTTTGGATATTTTCAAGTTTAGTACAAAAGTTTTGAGATCTCCGATAGGTGTCAAATTGGCCTTATTGAAATTCAATTTCGAAATTTAGTTCAACTTAAGTGTGCTTAAACCAATGCTGTCCTTTAACCTTGTTTTTAGTGTATTTTTAAGGTTTTAGCATCTGGGATGTCCCAGCCTACCCCCTTAAAAGGAATCTCGCCCCGAGATTCGATTGTGCTTAGCGACATGGTAGGGGAAAAGATACCTTGGTCTTAGGAAGGATGTCGGGGTAGTTCTTTTTAAGGTAGTCTTCGGTTTCCCATGTGCCTTCATCCTCGAAGTGATGGCTCCACTGAATTTTGTACATTTTAACTTCTCTACTTCGTGTCTTTCTCTCCTTCTCATCGAGGATCTTGATAGGATGCTCCTCATAAGAAAGATCCGGCTCAACCGAGAGTTCTTCTTGCTCCACAACCTCGGTCGGAATACGAAGACACTTTTTGAGTTAGGAGACATGGAAGACGTTGTGCACGGCGGAGAGCTTCTACGGAAGCCTCACATGGTACGCAACCGGTCCACATTGTTGGGTGATTTCATATGGGCCAATATAGCATGGTGCAAGTTTTCCTTTCAACCCAAACCTTTGCACACCCTTGGTCGGGGAGACCTTGAGATACACATGATCGCCGACTTCGAACTGAAGGGGCTTCTTTCTTTGGTCAAAGTAACTCTTTTGCCGAGATTGTGCGGTTCCCAAGTTCTCACGGATGACTCTAACCTTTTCCTCTGCTTCTTTTACATGGTCAGGACCGTATGTGTATCTCTCGCCTACCTGGGACCAACACAACGGTGTCCGACATCTTCTACCATACAAAGCTTCGAAAGGTGCCATTTTCAGACTCGCTTGGAAGCTATTATTATAAGAGAATTCAGCCAAAGATAAACATTTCTCCCAATTTTTCCCATAATGGATAACACAAGCTCGAAGTATATCTTCAAGGATTTGATTTACCCTTTCCGTCTGCCCATCGGTTTGAGGGTGGTACGCTGAACTACGGATCAGTTTGGTGCCTAGGGATAGCTGCAAATGTTCCCAAAAGCGTGCCACAAATTGGGTACCACGATATGAAATTATCGTCTTAGGTACCCCATGTAAACAAATGATCTCATCCAAATAGATTTCAGCATATTTCATAGCAGTATAGGCTGTATTAACCGGAATGAAATGTGCGGTCTTTGTGAGGCGGTTCACAATTACCCAAATGGAGTCATGCCCCTGAGGGGTCCTGGGAAGTCCAACAATGAGATCCATGCTTATATCTTCCCACTTCCATGAGGGAATAGGTAGAGGTTGAAGAGTGCCTGCTACCTTCAAGTGGCTAGCCTTTACTCGCTGACACGTGTCACATTCCGACACATATTTGGCAATCTTCTGCTTCATCCTAGTCCACCAAAAGTTTTGTTTAAGGTCTTGGTACATTTTGGTGCTACCGGGATGGATGGAAAATTTGGAAAGATGAGCTTCATCCATGATTTTCCTTTGGAGTTCGGCGTTCTTGGGCACCACTGTCCGATGTTCAAACCACATCACTCCCTGCCCATCTAACCAGAAGCATTTATATTTTGCCTTGACCTTTCCTTTTGCCAATTTTCTTTTGAGTATTTTAATCTTTGCATCATTTAATTAGGCCACAATGATCTGATCGTGCGAGGTTGGTTCAACAGAGATATGGTTGAAATACCCGTGAGGAACAATCTCCAAGTTGAGCTTTGCCATTTCATGGCACAAAGTGTCAGCATAGGACTCCACGGAAAGGCAGTGACAACGAGCCTTGTGGCTTAGTGCATCCTCAACCACATTAGCTTTCCCGGGGTGATAATGCACACTAAGATCATAGTCCTTAGCCAACTCCAACCATCTCCGCTGCCTCATATTCAAATGCGCCTGAGTGAAGACATATTTGAGGCTCTTGTGATCAGTGTATATATTGCATGGAACACCCATCAGGTAGTGCCTCCAAATCTTAAGAGCATGAATAACCACTGCCAACTCAAGATCATGAGTAGGGTAATTCTGCTCATGCGGCCGGAGTGCTCGGGAAGCATAAGCAATGACCCGGTTCTCTTGCATAAGGACACAACCGAGTCCGGTGCCCGAAGCATCACAATAAACATCATAGGGCTTGGTGTTGTCGGGTTGATCTAACACTGGGGCTGAAGTCAAATGTCTTCTTAAGGTGTGGAAAGCTTCTTCACATTTGTCACTCCACTCAAATTTGACTCCCTTCTTTAAGAGCTTGGTCATGGGTTTAGCAATTCGAGAGAAATCCGGAATAAAGCGGCGATAGTAACCAGCTAGACCCAGAAAACTCCGAATCTCATGGACAGAGGTAGGCGGCTACCAATCCATCACCTCTTGCACCTTGGTCGGATCCATGGATATACCTTCCTTGGAAACGGTATGACCCAAGAATTTCACACTTTCTAGCCAGAATTCACATTTGGAGAACTTGGCATAAAGCTGATGGTCTCTCAATCTCTGAAGAACAATGCGAAGGTGCTCGGCATGCTCTTCCTCATTCTTGCAATATATGAGAATATCATCAAAAAAGACCACCACGAACTTGTCAAGCTCGGACATGAAAACCAAATTCATGAGATACATGAAGTAGGCTGGGGCATTTGTGAGCCCAGAAGACATGACCAAGAATTCATAGAGTCCGTAGCAGGTGGAGAAGGCAATCTTGGGAATGTAACAAAGACGAATCTTTATTTGGTGATAGCCAGAGCGAAGATCAATCTTAGAGAACACTCTAGCGCCAGCTAGTTGGGAAAAAAGGACATCAATGCGGGGAAGTGGATACTTGTTTTTAATGGTCACCGCATTGAGAGGCCGGTAGTCAATACACAACCTCAAAGAATGATCCTTCTTCTTCAGAAAAATAGCCGGAAAATCCCATGGTGACACACTAGGACGGATGAAACCCTTGTCTAGCAATTCTTGGAGTTGAATTTTTAATTCAGCCAATTCGTTGGGTGGCATTCTATAGGGTCTCTTTGATATAGGTGCCGTGCCAGGTTGAAGTTCAATTACAAATTTAATGACCCTGTCCGGTGGCATCCCAGGTAAGTCATCCGGAAAAACATCGTCATACTCACATACCACCGGAATGTCCTTTAGTTGTGTTTCTACCATGGTGTAAGCACAAGCATTGGCACATTTTCGGTGTGGCAAATAAAGTGCACTAGGCCCATGTGTAGGCGAGTTTATTTCCACAACCCTTTCGGCAACATCTAGCACAACCTTATATTGAGTCATCCAATTTGCCCCCAAAACAATATCAATTCCTTCCAATCCAAGCAGAATTAGATCAGCAGGAAAAACTTTACTACCCAGCTTGATTGGTACTTTTCGAGTGACTTGGTTGGATGCTATTTTACCTCTAACTGTTGATATCACATATGCTGATTTGGTGTGATATGATTTTAACCCACATTTTGCATTAAACCTTGTGCTTATAAAACTATGTGTTGCCCCGGAATCAAACAATATCACAGCAGGTTGGTTGTGGATAGGGAAAGTACCAGTCATGTCCGGTGCTCCCTCAGGTAGGTCAGCCAGGGTGGCTATCAACGCTTCAAGTGTGGCAGTAACAACCATTTCATTAGGGACTGCCCGCAGAACAAGCCCCAGTAACAACACGCGCGCTCACACGAAGGTGAGTCCCAGAAATTACAACATTCCACAAATTCAACTTACACAAATAGTCTCATCAAGTTATTACAAACCAAGTTCGAATTTCAAATAAAAGTGCGAGAGTTCATTGCAGCGGAAAGTTAAACTAACGACGATACATAGCAACACCATAATGAAGCCGTCCATGGTGCTACTCCTCCTGGTCCTCGGAAGAGGACGGAACCCACTCAACATGCCAGCCAGGTGGAACCTGGGCAGGCCAGGGGACGGAATTCACCGCCTCATCCAAAGCAGTACCTGAAATAAATTGCCACAAGCAAGGTTGAGTATACTAATACTCAGCAAGGCTTACCCGTTGGGTGAAAACTACATCACCGACTTCTAGACATGAGAGGCTTTTGGCTGGTGGGTTTGTTTTGCTAGAAAGCAACTAAGAGTGAATCCTTATTTTCATGATTTTGGAATCAAATTCTAGTAGAGTTAACCATTCTAGATTAGCATCCTCTCTAAGCATACAAGCGGTGCAATACAAATTAGTACATACAACAAGTTCATCATCCTCATAGTTCCACTTGTCACTCAATGCAGCACAACGGTCAAGCAGTCTCATTAACCGCGAGAAGCGGACAGTTCGAACCGAATTTCACTACCTGGCCAGGGAAAACCCAACAGACACGGATAATTCTTGCTATAAAAGGTACAAGCACTTCTCAACCTTTACCATCAATCCACAATTCGGCGCCGGGTCCACTCCCTTAGGATAAAGGTTTACCGCTTCACTCACGGCATCACGCATATACCCACATGTGTACGGCAAGGGAAACAAAATATTTCCAAGGAGAGATGGCTATCGGTTCTAACTGTTTCAATCTGGTACCGGGCTTACCGATTCCCATAGGTCGGCATGTGCGGGGTACATTCAAAGACTTGACACACAGAACCACACGTTTCGACCTTAATCCAATTATCATACACAGACGGGAGATCTACACATACCATCCCGCCCGTCCATCCTTATGATTCCAACATAAGTAAGGACAAGCAACTCCTATATCTCGCGAGTGACAGGAAATCACTCGACTTGTACCGGTCCTAACGCATTGCTCCGTCAACCCTATCATACTAGTATTTCAAGACATAGGTACTAGAATTATGCAACTAGGGTATTCAAACAACTCCTTGAAACATAAATGCACAAGCACAAATAACTCATAGCTGCACAATTTAAAAGTTAGGTTATACTCTGGGGCTTGCCTTCTTGGGCTACGCCGGCGTCAGACTCTAGGTCAATCATGATCACGTCAGCACCGCCTTCGGGAGCCTCCTCTTTGTTGGCGGGGACGAGGATGTAGGTGCCGTCAGCGAGAGCGCCTTCTACATGAGATACACAAGTTTTAAGAGTTGCTGCTGGTTTTTAGTCTAAAGGCTAAGGCACTTGAAGGCCATATTCACCTAGACATACAAGTGGTTTATTCTTTTCTTCGCAAAATTAGAGAAAGTGTGTGTGGTGTAAGTTTTATGCTTTTATGGTGGTGATTGTGTACATATATAAAACAATACAAACCATTATTTCTATGCAAGTGGTTTAGTTCTGAAATTTTAAAACACCACATGCCACATTTGATTAATTATCTAAAGTGACCTACTTCTTTTTATAAAACTCATTTTACTCTAGTTCCTTCTCATGTTTGTTTCTCTGTTTCTGTTCATCCTTTTTATCCACAAACTTTATGACAGCTACTGGAGTATAAGGGCTAGGCTCACTCCAAAATTTAGCTAAAACCGAGCTATACAGAATTTATCAAAAATAGTACAAGTTGCTTCTCCAATAAACAAGATTAATTCATATAAAATCAAAATCACTTCCAAAACAGAAGATTTCTCTACCAGTGGTAAACATGAGTAAAAGAGAGGCTCTGGCCAAGTGGTGGCTAAAAATAACACTTGAACAACCCTCAATAATTTTCTACCCGAACATGAACATCTATTTATTTGCTGGCCTAAACAGAGTCTAAAATTAAGTTTAGCATTTTTTCGACATGTGCCAACAAGTTTCTAGGCCTCTGGTGAAAGTTGGTAATTTTTTACTGCATGAAATATTTTTAATAAATGCAGAACTGACCTAGAATAGAAAACACTAAATAAATCATAACTGCAGTTTCAGGTCATATTTTTAGATCTCCTTTGGACACAAAGTTTCTACGGACCATACAAGCAACATATCCAAAGCTCAGCAACAGAAGAGTTTATGATTTGAAATGGTGCACAAAACTCTAGAAATAGAGTTTGAATAGCCCGATCTGAGATCGATCTTGGAGAACACACAAACTCCCCTCAACTGGTCAAAGAGATCATCGATCCTTGGTAGTGGGTACTTGTTCCTGATGGTAACCTCATTGAGGGCTCGGTAGTCTACGCACATCCTCTGTGTCTCGTCTTTCTTATCAACAAACAACACTGGAGCTCCCCAAGGCGAAGAGCTAGGATGAATGTACCCCTTAGCTAATAAGGCCCCCAATTCTTCTTTAAGTTTCTTTAATTCCTTTACCCCCATTCTATATGGTCTTTTAGCTATGGGTGCTGTGCCAGGCATAAGTTCAGTAACAAATTCAACTTCACGTTCCGGGGGCATACCTGACAATTCTTCTGGGAACACATCTGGATACTCGTTCACCACCCGAATGTCCTCCAGTTCTATGCCCTCAGTGTGATTGGCCTGACCATGCTTTGCGGACTTAGTTGCTTGATACTCGATCTTCTCTCCCGACGGAGCCACTAACCGAACTGCCCGCTTGGAACACTGTATGACTGCCTCGTACTTCGCTAGCAAGCTCATTCCCAAGATGAGATCCATTCCGATAGAGTTCAGGACTATAGGGTGCACTACAAAGTCTAACCCCCTTATGTTGAGTGCTACATTAGGACAACGTAATGTGGCCCGAAGTTCTCCCTCCAGTGAGTTAACCAGCATGGTATTCCCCATAGGTTGCATAAGCATCAAGTTCAAAAGCATGCGAAGCTCCAGAATCAAACAAAACTATAGCAGGTTGTGAGTTGACTGGAAACGTACCGACTACCACATCTGTGGCTCCTTCTGTAGTTTCTACTCATACATGGTTGAGCCTGCCCTTGACGTAGTTCTGCTGGCCACGGTTCCCCTGTGCCTGCTGTTGATTCCCATTCTGAGCTGGTTGTGGTCCTGTCTTCTAGTTGCTATTCTGACCAGTGGAGTTCTGGACCTTCTGGGGACAAGAGTTAGCATAGTGTCCCTATTCACCACAGTGGTAGCACGCCCTTAGGCCGACAGGAATGGTGTTAGCCTGGGTGGTGCGTGAAGCCTGAGTGTTCTACTGCAAATTCTGGTAGCGCTGCTGCTGCTGCTGTGGTGGTGGTGGATACTAGGGACGCTGCTGATTCTGGCTGTGATTCCGAAGTCTTGACTGCCCCTGAGTGCGCTGCTGATTGACCTGCTGGGGATTGTAGCGGGAACGGACATTGCTACCGGACTGCTGGTTCATGATTCTCCTCTTCTTGTCCTCTATCTCAGGGCGCTTGTGCTCCACCATCAGAGCACCATCGACCAGCTCGACGAAGGTTGCAAAAGTTATGCACATCAGCTGCAGCTGCAAGGCATCCTGGAGTCCACCCCAGAAGCGAGTCTGCCTCTTCCGGTCTGTTGACACCTCATCTGGTGCGTAGCGGGCTAGCTCATGGAACTTGTCACGATATGCAGTGACACTCATTCCTTCCTACGTCAGAGCTAGGAACTCCTTCTTCAGGATCATGAGTCCCTCCGGCACATGGTGAGCACGAAAGTCATCACTGAACTGCTGCCAGGTGATCTGGTTGCGATTGGGTTGCGCATATTGGTACGCCTCCCACCAGTCTAGAGTGGCTCCTTCAAACTGTCCTGAGGCGTAGAGCACCTTCTCCCTGTCATCACACTGAGTAATGTCTAGCTGTCTCTCCACGGCCTTGATCCAGTCTTCAGCTTCCATCGGGTCCTTGGCGCGGGAGAACTTTGGCGGGCGCCCCTTCAAGAATTCTCCCCTCTTGTCCCTGATGGGCTGGGGAGGCGGCTGGACAGGTGGGTTCTGTAGGTTCTGCTGCATCAAGGCTATGGCCTGAGTCAATTGTTGCATCGTCTGCGTTTGTATGTGGACCAGATCCTCCATGGTGGCCGGCTGGTTCTGGTTGCCAGCACCCGACGATCCTCTTGTCCCAACCATCTGTCATTTATTAAACAATCACTGATCAAAACCCCAATATTCACATTAACAGTCATGTCTGAACCAGGGTCAAGAACAGTAGCAAACACTGACAAGATAAAGGATGATGTGCAAAAGAGATTAAGAACCCAACTATTTATTCATTAAATTCCTTATACCTTAATCCAATACTAGATGATTGCAGACTTTCATCCATGCTCATCACAATCATTACAAAGATCCAAATCACACATAAGCATAATAATAAATCATCCAAGCATTTAAAGACATGGTTCACACACGACTCGACACACTAAGACTCGACTCTTTTTTTTTACTCAAATCGTACTACTCATCCTTATTACAACTTCATAGAAGCATCTAGGGGTCGATGGTGGTGTGGGCGGCAGGGGAGTTGTAGCGTGGCCTCCTGCGCTGTGGTGACTCTCCACGGTAATCTGGGCTGCGGGGTGCGGGTCCTCCCAACTGGTGGTGCAGCTTCTCATTCTTCTCCTTCATGGTGGTGAGCTTCCTCCTCAACATAGCATTCTCATCAGACATAGCATCAAACTTTGTGTTGAGAGTAGCTACAAGCGCCACTGTAGAAGCAAGCTAAGGGTCTTGAACGTTAGCGGTAGATGCGATGGTGCAAGCTGTGGCACCACTCTTGCGGCGGGGGTGGTACCTCTCTGGCTCATCCTTGATCTTGGCGAAGCACTTGTGATGGTAGACGTGGTAGGCTTGGCATGCAGCATCAGCGATCCCTACCTCCTGGGTATCACGGTCAGACATAGCGTAGTCAACCGATATCTCACGAGCAGCCCTTGCCACCTCATCGGTCACCCTCACGTGCATTGAGGTCCTCCAGAAGCTGTGGTAGAGAACGTGCGTCCACCACTCACTGTGGTACTCCACTCCAACACGACCGAAGTGGTAGCAGGTATGAAGCACTCGGAGAAGCCGGTTGTGGTAGAAGTGGTCGCCCCCATCCCAGACGAACTTGTAGATGATCCACCGGGGCGTGCGTGGAGCTATTTGGCGCGGTGACAGGACAGGTGTAGGGCTCCGGGACACTTCATCATCATCGGACGCGTCTCCAGTGTCGGCTTCCATCTCTTCATCATCAGTTGTGGCCACCATCTAGTCTTCTTGCCCTCCTACTGTGCACTCCAAAGTCTCAGGCTCTCGCTCCTCGGGTTCCTCCTCTTCAGGCTCCTGTTGTGGTTCCTCTACGACCTGTTGTCTCTGAAGCTCCTGTTGCTTGCGCATCTGCACCCAGTCCCTGTAGGTGTCCGGGTTCTGCCTCTTCAGCGGGTACTCTGCGATGCGGTACAGGTGTTCCGACATCTTGGGCCTACGGGGGTCAGCCTCATGCGAGCCAGCTATAGAAACAACATGAATGAGTAGACAAAAGTTAGAAACTTTTTCACAATAGACAGAGGTAGGATAGAACACCATTTTTCAATAGTAACTCAACTCCAAGGTAGAAGATAACAAAAAAGCAAGGATTAAGCAAATTCTAATCGAACGTTTTATCTAGGTTGTGATCCTACAGTCAGCACGGCTCTGATACCAACTTTGTAACACCTAGATTTCCAAAGAAATCTGAATGCTTCGATATGTGTGCCTAGGATGTCCACAGAACACATATAGATTACAAATATTAAATCACAAAGAACACAATGCTCGAATAAAATAGTTTACATCACAGTTTAACACAAGACATAGTCATAAACAAGTAACACAGCGAAAGTCTTAATATTATTAAACGTCTTAACTAAGTAGAGCCTCAAAAGCCACAGGGACACCGACTGGTTGAACACAGCTAGAAGTACGGTAGATCCTCTGAAAACTCAGCAAGCGACTGATCATTCAATGCTCCATCTGTTACCCATCCGGGATTTTGTTGAATAGGTGCAAGCGTAAGTAAATCATCTTACTTAACAAGTATAACACGGGTTATGCAAGAACAAAAGGCTTGACATGGTTGAAACTGCATTAGCACTTTTAGTAGTTTCATTTTAGTATCATCTAAATTACTACAAGTGAATAGAAACCCAATTATGAACCCAAATGATAATGTATAAGCAACCTTAGAGTACACCTATATCAACCACTAAGATCATCTTCTAATAAAAAAGGATCCAGGCCGCTCGTAACCATGAGCACGGCTATCATGATAGATCAACACTCTACAGAGGTTTCTCCCTTTACCCGTTGGTGTCTTGGACTCCATCGACCATCGAGACCGGACACATTCAAGAACTGATGCAGCTAGGGTTCCTAGCCGAGCAAGTCATTAGTGGGTGGAGGATCCCAGAGGAAGATTCGGCATTTCTGTCAAAAGACACCGGCGAGGTAACCATCTTCCGCCATTACTTCGAAGTCGGATTTGGCCTTCCCGCCCACAAATTCTTCTGAGTGTTAGGTCATTACAGGATTCATGCCGCACATCTCATCTTGAACTCCTACTTGCATTTATCAATCTTCATCCATCTATGTGAGACTTTTCTAGGGATTGATTCCCACTTTGAGTTGCTCCTCAATCCGTTCCGCATAAAGAGTGTGCCCAAGGACGAAGATCCCAAGTACATTAGTGGGGTTGCGTTGCAATTCAAGCAGAGGATGCAAGAGAAATACATCCCCTACAAGACCAAGGTCACCCACTGCAACCGGGAGCAGGAGTGGTTCTATGTGTCCAACCACGCCCCATCCCTTCCTGATAGGATGCCCGACCTGCCGTGGAGACAGAACTGCTGGAACTAAATCTTCAAGGAGAGTGCCACGGATCAGATTGAGGTCTTGTTGGAGAAGATTGGCGAGTTGAGGGAGGCTGGTTTGACCGGGGTTGGGGTGTACTTGAGCTTCCTGCAACAGTGTATTCAACCCCTGAGGATAAGGCAGAATACCGGGTACCAATATTTGGGCAGGAAGGACCCCGACCGGAGCCGACCAGAGCTCCTTAGTAGTGATGAAGCCATGGTGTTCGTGAGGTGATATCTCCACGAGGTGATAGAGATGCCCCCTCAAATTCCTAAGTACAACGCCGCTAACCCACCAGTTGAGGTACGTGTACTTGTAATTGGTAGTTCTATTACAGTGATAGGCGAATGCCAAATAGATGTAACTATCAGTTGGTGTGAAATGTAGGACTAGACTACTGCATTTTTCAGTCCAGCACCGTTGGATGCGAACGATCCACAAAACGCTCCCATGTCGAAGGACACATCCAAGGTAAGCCGAGAGGTATTGTTTCCACCGTGCTTTCCGCTCGTGGTATTTGCACTTTGTAAATACTTGGTGTGACTCGTACTTGGAGCCGTTGCCAATGTGTTGTGTATGCTTTAGGAACTCAAGGGCAAGAAGAAGGCCGCCGATCCTGCCCCAGATACTGCCTCTGTGGCCGACCAGGTGAAGGCCAGACATGCCGATGAGAAGGCCAGAGCCTGCGGCCCCAGCAAGCCTATAGTGATTGTTGATGATTCTCCAGCTCGTGAGCCCCCAGTTGCCGAGACTGCACACCCCAACAAGCCCCCGAGCCCTGCCCCACCAATGGAAGCTGACAAGCCTATGAGCCAAGGTGAAGATCATCCTGCCCTGCCCCCGTATCAGCCATGAAGTAGGAGCGAGAGATGCTGGCTAGCGACGGGCGGCGATTGAAGAAGCCACAGATCCGCCGAGCCCCGCCTCCTAGGTACGTCATTGAGATACTTTGCTGTAACACCCAGATTTCCAAGAAACCCGAATGCTTCCATATGTGTGCCCAGGATGTCCACAGAACACGTATACATTACAAATATGGATCACAGAGAACACAATGCTCAAACTCAAATAGTTTACATCAGAGTTTAACACAAGACATAGTCTTAAACAGATAACACAGCAGAAGTCTTCATAATAGTAAACGTTTCATAACTAGTAGAGCCTCAAGTCCACAAGAACACCGATTGGTTGAACACAACTAGAAGTACGGCAGATCCTCCAGAAACTCAGCAAGCGACTCATCATTCAATGCTCCATCTATTACCCATCCGAGATTTTTTTGAATAGTTGCAAGTGTAAGTAAACCATCTTACTTAACAAGTATATATCACGGGTTATGCAAGAACAAAGGGCTTGACACGGTTAAACTGCATTAGCACTTTTAGTAGTTTACTTTTATTATCATCCAAATTAATAAAAATGAGTGAAAACCCGATTATAAACCCAGATAATATTGTATAAATAATCATAGAATATACCCACATCAACCACTAACATCGTCTTCTTCTAATCAAAAAGGATCCAGGACGCTCGTATCCGTGAGCACGGCTATCATGATAGATCAACACTCTGTAGAGGTTTCATCCTTTACCCACTGGTCATATAAATCCAAAAGAACTTATGCTACGAGGAATTTCACAGAACACCCTAACAAGCACAGTAGCAGTTTTGGTTAAACATAGGCAGCATAACCCAAGGCATAGAGATTGACGTACGCTCGGGGCGCAACGTGAGGGGGTGAATGGCGTCCTGAGCGAGAGCGCAATCATCACAACGTATGAAGCTGCTGTAGATTGGGCGCTTACATCACGGGACTTTGCCTAACGAGACATAGCCAACGAATAAATCTGTCCTTGATGGATTAAACTATACTCTCACCCATGCTCCCCACTTACGCCTTTTTGTAACCATTGGCGAGCTAGAGACGTATAAGCAAGTTATCCAAGACCAGAGCCATTATAGTTCCAACGGCGGCGAACAAGTTCCTGGGTTGCCGCTTTAAGAACAGGACCTTACGGAGACACATTAGAACAAAGCACTAAGCGCATGCTCTAATTCCCTAGACCAAACCTTATAGAGACACTAGAACAAAGCACGAAGCACATGCTCTAGGTCCCCAAACCATGTTGCTAAAAAGCATCTTTTAACCATCCTTAAAGTGAACCATTAATTCAATATTAACAATTAAATAAATGTTGGTCGCGGCGCGTAGCAAATACTAACCATCATGCATATAACCCGGGTAAACAAGGAGTAAGGTAAAGACTAGGAACAACCTTAATGTATAGCATTATTGGACACATGCATATGAACATATGATTAAAAGGGTGTATGAGTAACAAGGATTGTCCGTGTTATACTTGCCTTCCTTAGCGAACTGCTGCTGGACCTGCTCTTCAGGAACGGGATCTTCGGCGAACTCGAACGGCTCATCAACTACTCACATCGATCACCACACAAGCATCCACACATAGATGCAAACAAGGTATTTAATTAGAACACTACACCAAACATAAACAAAAGATGAAAAGAAGGCTTTAGAGTTACTTTACGCTTCACTACGAACACATGAACGCGAAAAACACTCAAATCGGAGTTAAAACGAAGAAACTACGCTTAAACGGGCTCTAGGGGCTTGCTGGTGAGAGTTTTAGGCTTCCAGGGGTGTTTTTGAAAGAAACCAGGGACCTAATACATAATTTCGTATAAAAACCCGAGGGTTAAAGAGTAAAACAGCCATCTAGGACGGCGGCCACTATTTTTCAAAAGCGCAGGGGCTAAATCGAAACAAAAAGGACTATTTTGTAAATATTGTTGAATAGCGGTGGACCGTGTGTTGATTAGGGAGAAATACAGGGGCTATTTTGCAAAAAGACCATGGCTGCCGGTAATGTTGGGTTTGACGTAGTCTGGATCTGATCTGGGTCGTTCGGATTAGATAGGACGGTGGCGGGCTCCCCGGGCGGCTCGTCTCGCCGGGGTTGGCGGCGCGCTTACATAGAGAGGAGGCGGCGCATTGGCGTGTGCGCCACGAAGAAGGGGCGGCGCGTCAGGAAAAGGTCAGGCTCGGGCTCGCCTGGCTTAGATGCAGCCGGAGGTGGGGGATGACAGGCGGGCCCGGGTCGTCAGCCGTAGGGGAGGAGGGAAGGCGTGGGTGTGGGCTGGTGCGGCTAGATGGGCCAAGCTGGACCGGCTGCGCAAGGGAAGGAATTGGGCTGCCGCGGCTGAGGAGAGAAAAAGAGAGAGAAGTTGGGATGGGCCAGGAAGAGAAAGATGAGATAAATAGGAAAAGGTTTTTTTTATTCTTTTTTTTCAAACACTCATTTCAATTCAAACCAAAATTTGAATTCGACATTCAAAAGAAATGCACCAGCATGAAGTGCACAATAAATGTTTCTATTCCTTATATTTGCTTTTATTTCTTCAAAGATTTTATTTTCCCTATATTAATTATGAGCACTTAAATAGAAGAAAAACATTCTATTTACTAATTTCAGGAAAGGCATTTTTAGGGTGCTACATTTGCTTTTCTACTAGAGTGAGTTGTTCGAAGCTTTAACTCAAAACAATACATCTCTTGCAGCGTTGTGGAGATCAAAGGTGAAGCTGCTGCCACAGCTCCCGAAGTACACCCTCCTCCTGCAATGGTCTTGTGCGCGGAGGCCGTGCTCGAGGAAAATGCCACTGCTCCCACTCCTGTGTCTGAACCTTCAACCGCTGCTGGACAAAGAAGCCCATCGGCAAAGCCAGCAAAGGCCCCCGCCTTTTCGTTTGAATCGATGGGCCAGGGGAGTTCACGCCAGCCGAGCCAGGGAGACGAGGAGGATGCCGGGCTTGTGGTCGGCGTGGTTGAAGAGGTTGGAGCTGTGTCAGTAGAGGAGGTTGAGGAGATCCCTCGAGTGATACGGTCCCAGGAGGAAGAGGTACGCCTTGTGGGAGATTCTTTTCGGATGGGCTTCATTAATGAGGATGAGGAGGCCCAGATGTTTGGCGGGGAACTTGACCGTGTCGAGCTGAGGAAAGGCCAAGATCTGGCTGCGTCGTGCCTCTGTGTGTTCCAGGTAAGCGCCCTTCACATGTCGTAAATAGAAACTTGAAGTAGGCTGCAATTTGTCCTAAATGTCCTTCTCTGCACAGGAAATCACTGAGAGGTCTGCCCAGAAGTCTGCACTGCTGCAGCGCTTTGTTGAGCAGCAGAAGGTGATGGACTTCCTCGAGAACCATCTGAGGGGGGAGCGCGTCACCATCAAGAAAAGCCATGATGAAATGGAGGCCTTCAAGATAGGTATGAACGAGCGTACCGCCGCCGCTGAGAAGGCCGAGGTGCGCGTTAAGGGTCACCTGCGTGACTACAAAGAGAAATTGGCAGGTAACATAACAGGCTTTATGGGACTTTTGTGGTTGATGTTGACGACCTTTTAATCCGCGGCATATGTGCAGTCGCGAAGATGGAGAAAGACCAGCTGAAGGTCCAGGTGGAGCAAGACCACAAACGGCGCCAGGAAGTTGAAGCTAAGATCCTGGAAGTATGCCACCAACTCAAGGCGTCCCAAGAGTTGGCAAGTACACGGCTAGTTGAGGTTGACAACTTGAAGAAGGCTGAACTGGAACTGAAGAACACCGCTTCTCGGTAGGAGAAAGAGACTGAGGTTCTGACCAGCTCACTCTAGGTTGCTCGCGATCATTATCAGCAGTTTCTGATGCTGCCACCCCTTTGGTGGATATCATTGGCAACGCCGGTAACTCTAGGAGCCATGAAGCGCGCCTTCGGGAGGTACGCGATACTGCGAAGGAGCTACCGACATACGTCCGTGACACGGCGAGCACTTGTGTTACTCATGTGTTGTCTCTGGTCAAAGCTCTGAAGCCTGATCAGGATATGACCCCGTTTGTCCAGGGACGGGTGGGTAACCTTGCGAATGCAGCGTACACTGCCTTGGAGGAGGAGGTGGAGCCAGTCACCAAGGCCATAATGGGGCGCTTGGACTTTTAAATCTTGTTTAATCTCCACTTTGTAAGATACATTTTAAGTAGCTTTTGGAGCTTGTACGTAGCGCTTGTAGTGCTACATGTTATGTGTGCTTGGGTACTATGTTGGAGTACTAAGCTTGGAACATCGTAATGTAGCGTCGATGTTTATACTTTGCTATAGTCTTGGTTGGACTATGATCCATGGCTTGGTAAGTTTTGCGCACATGCGTAGAATTAAGAAACAAAAAGTGAAAACACAATTTGGGCGCACACACTTTTCATTTATTCATTATGAGAATAACAGGTACAACGTTTCGTAGAAATAAAAAAAATAGCTAACTAAGATAGCTACTAAGCATAGAACTTCTGAAGGTGTTCTATGTTCTAGGCGTTTGGGATGTAGTTGATCAGTGGTTGAGTCCAGTCGGCATCAATGACCATGACCTATGGGTGGAGGGTGAAGCGTCGGCTGGCTCCTCGATGAATTTCTTGGAGAGCTCATTGACGAAAACCCCACACGGCACTTCTGCTCTTGACGACCCGAGCTTGGAGAGGACGTCGGCCCCAACGTTGTAGTCGCGTTCCACATGATGGAATTCTAGGCCAAGGAAATGTTTTTCCAGCTTCCGCACTTCCATGCGGTAGGCGTCCATGTTCTCCTTGCTCCTGTTCCATTCTTTATTGACCTACTGTATCACCAGCATGGAGTCTCCATATACCATGAGACATTTGATGCTGAGAGAGATGGCTAGGTGTAGGCCGTGCAGGAGCGCTTCGTATTCGGCCTCGTTGTTGGAGACCAGGTATCTGATCTGGGAGACCGGGAATGCTGAGATGTTTGCTTCTGCTCGGGGAGACTTGAACGTGCCTGATGAGGGGCAGGTGGTTGTTGATGATTGATCTGCTGAGGCGGCGTAGATCGGTTACCCTGTTGTGCAGAGGTAACAGATCTGATAGAGACGCCGTCTTGGATCGTTACTGTGATGCGGAGTCCGGATTGTAACCGGGTTCTAGGGCGGGAGGGCGTAGTTGCCGGCCTGGTAGCTGCCGGCTTTTGCAGTCACGGTCCGCGCTTGGCCCGCGGATCGGAACCCAGGTGCTTCTCCGCATTAGGTATGCCCCGGAGATCGTGTCGGAGTCGCGCCTGGAAGTTTCCTCCCAGTGCATGCCACGTAGGACGGCGGTTGGTTCCGGTTGAGCGACTTCATCCAACGTCCAGTGCAGGACGCTGTTCCAGTCGGTGATGCCGACCCACGAGCCGAAGGAGAAGATGTCACCCTCCTTGAACTTGATCATGACGGAAGGGCAGAGGGTCACCATCTTGTTCGACGAAGGAGCTTTTGGTGATAGCCCCACGGTGGGCGCCAGATGTCAGTGTTTTAGATCGGCGATCCTGCTAGGGGGTAGCTTAAGTGGTGTAGATCTAAATGAGGGTGGGGAAGTCGCCTAGGCTCAAGAACAAGGTGGCTACAGGGCGCACGATGTAGACAGGTTCAGGCCTCAAGGTGAGTAAAACCCTACGTCCTGTATGAGGTTTTTGTGTATTATGTGGAGATATGAGATGAGATGGAGGCGATCCCTACGGCCCCATATATACACCGAGGGGGTAGGGATACAATGTGGCGGACCACTCCGAAATTATTCCAAGTTAAGTACCCACGGACCACTAATAAAGTAGTCAGGCATTTAATCCGGAATAAGCTGGAGTGCCATTGGATTATACCCGATTAACCACATACTTTCACGATCGAAACAACACGCGCGCCCACACGAAGGTGAGTCCCAGAAATTACAACATCCACAAGCTCAACTTACATAAATAGTCTCATCAAGTTATTACAACCCAAGTCTAAATTTTAAATAAAAGTGCGAGAGTTCAATGCAGCGGAATAAACTTACGACGATACATAGCAACACCGTAATGAAGTCGTCCATGGTGCTACTCCTCCCGATCCTCGGAAGAGGACGGAACCCACTCAATGTGCCAGCTAGGAGGAACCTGGATAGGCCAAGTGACGGAATGCACCGTCTCATCCAAAGTAGTACATTAAATAATAGCCACAAGCAAGGCTGAGTATACTAATACTCAGCAAGGCTTACCCGTCGGGTGAAAACTACATCGTTGACTTCTAGACATGAGAGGCTTTTGGCTGGTGGGTTTGTTTGCCAGAAAGCAACTAAGAGTGAATCCTTATTTTCATGATTTGAGCATCAAATTCTAATAGTGTTAGCCATTCTAGATTAGCATCCTCTCTAAGCATACAAGTGGTGCGATACAGTTTAATACATACAACAAGTTCATCATCCTCATAGTTCCACTTGATACTCAATGCAGTGCGGCGGACCACTCCGAAATTATTCCAAGTTAAGTACCCCGGGACCACTAATCGAGTAGTCAGGCACTTAATCCGGAATAAGCTGGAGCGCCATCGGATTTAACCCGATTTAACCACGTACTTTTCTCGATCGAAACAACAAGCACGCCCACACGAAGGTGAGTTCCAGAGATTACAACATTCCACAAATTTAACATACATAAATAGTATCATAAAGTTATTACAAACTGAGTTTGAAATTCAAATCAGAGTATCAAGTTCATTGCAGCGGAAATAAATAGTTCATTGCATTGGAATAAAAAGGTTCATTGCAGCGGAAAGAAAACTAGCGTCGATACATAGTAACACCATGATGAAGCCTGCCACGGTGCTACTCCTCCCGTTCCTCGGCAGAGGACGGAACCCACTCGATGTGCCATCCAGGGGGAACCTGGGTAGGCCAAGTAAGGGCATCGACTGCCACATCCAACACTGTACCTGTAATAAAAGCCACAAGCAAGGCTGAGTATACTAATACTCAGCAAGGCTTACCCGTCGGGTGAAAACTACATCACCGACATCTAGACATGAGAGGCTTTTGGCTGGTGGGTTTCTTTGCCAAAAAGCAACTAAAAGTAGATCCTTGCTTTCATAGTTTTAGCATCATATTCTAGTAGATTTAACCATTCTAGATTAGCATCCTCTCTAAGCATACAAGTGGTGCAGTACAATTTAATTCATACAACAAGTTCATCAATCTCATAGTTCCACTTGTTACTCAATGCAGCAAGGCGGTCAAGCAGTCTCATTAACCGCGAGAAGCGGACAGTTCGAATCGAATTTTGCTACCTGGCCAGGGGAAACCCAACACACACGGACAATGCTTGCTATAAAAGGTACAAGCACTTCCCAACCTTTCCCATCGATCCACAATTCGGAACCGGGTCCACTTCCTTAGGATAAAGGTTTACTGCTTCACTCACAGCATCACGCATATATCCACAAGTGTACGGCAGGGGAAACAAAAGTTTCCAAGGAGAGATGGCTATCGGCCCTAGCTGCTTCAATCTGGTACCGGGCTTACCGATTCCCATATATCGGCATGCATGTGGTACGTTCAAAAACTTGACACCTCAACCACACGTTTCGACCTTAAATCAATTATCATACACGGAGGGGAGATCTACATCTACCATCCCGCCCGTCCATCCTTATGATTCCAACATAAGTAAAGACAAGCAACTCCTATGTCTCGCGAGTGACAGGAAATCACTCGACTTGTAACGGACCTAAAGCAATGCCCTATCGATCCTTTCATACTAGTGTTGCAAGTCATAGGTACTAGAAATGTGCAGCTAAGGTATTCAATTAACTCCTTGAAACGTAAATGCTCAAGCATAGGGAATTCATAGATGCATAAACTTTAAAGGTTAGGTTATGCTCCGGGGCTTGCCTTCTTGCGCTAGCTGGGGGTTAGCCTCTGGGTCGACTGTTCCTCCGCTGGCACCGTCCTCCGGGATGCCTTCTCCGTCGGCGGGGATGAGATGGTAGAAGCCGTCCGCAACATTGCCTTCTACATGAGATGCATAACTTATAGTGGCTGCCTAGTGATTCCAAAACTAAGGCCTTGAAGGCCATATTCACCTAGACATGCTAAAGTACTACATTCTCCTTCACAAAATTAGAGGGGTGTGGAAAATTTTTACGCATCTTTGATGGTGATTGTGTACATATATAAAAGAATTTCCATTTATTATTTTGAAGTTAGGGTGCTGTTCTGGAATTTTAGACTTTCCAAGTTTTATTTTAATTAATTATCAAAAAGGTCTATTCTTCTATATAACTCAATTCCACCTTAATTTCTTCTCATTTTTGTTTCTCAGTTTCTGTTCATCCTTTTTATCTATAAACTTTATGACAGCTACTGGAGTATAAGAGTTAGGCTCACTCCAAAATTTAGCTAAAATTGAGCTACACAGAATTTATTAAAAATAGTACAAACTGCTGCCTAATGAAAAAAGATAAATTCATATAAAATAGAAAATACATCCAAATCAGGAAATTTTCCTACCAGAGCTAGTCATGAGTGCAAGGAGGGCTTTGGCCAAGTGGTGGCTCAAAATAACCGTTGGACAGTCCTCAATAAATTTCTATCCGAAAATACATATCTATTTATTTGCTAGTCTAAGCAGAGCAAAAATTAAGTTTCGCATTTTTAGTAGATGTGCTAATAAGTTCTTAGGTCTCTGGAGAAAAATGGTGATTTTTAGCTGCATGGATTAGTTTTAACAATTTAAGGACTGCAAAAAGATAGGAATCACAAATTAATTCATAACTGAAGCTACAGTCCATAATTTTAGGTCCCCTTTGGAAACAAGGTGTCCAAAGTCACTTCAAACAACATATCCAAAGCTCAGCCCTAGAGGAGCTCTGGATTTGAAATGGTGCACAAGTTTCTAAATTCACAGTTTGAATTTTAATTCAATATTGGTTCACCAAAAGTATTTACATGCTAACATGAGATTGGAGTTTACAATCTCGCGAGTCCAGGGAGTATTTTTGTGCATTTTTCTGATTTTTGTAAGATTTTTGGTGGATTTTACAAGATTTCGGGAAAAAGGGTTAAACATTAAGAATCTTTTTACGCGCCGGCCCTCGGATCTTTTGAAACTTCGCGAACAGGTCCCTGACTTTTTCACTGGGAACCCTGGAAAAACGAAGAAGATGAACAAAGGCCCTCGGCTCGTCGCCGGAGTTGCGCCGGCCAAACGACGGCGAGATAGGGTCGGGGAAGTGGGGGAAAAGAACCAGTGGCTCACCACGAGTCGATTGGTGGCGGTCGGGAGGCCGGGGGAAGCTCGGAGTTCGCCGGCGACGTGCGGTGGCGGTGCGGCCGCCGCGAACTCGATTCCGGCGAGGGTGGTGGATCTCGTTGGGGTTGGAGGGGTCCTAGAGCACCAGTGGGACTCGGCGAAGCTAGTGGAGGGCTGAAAATCCGATTTCTCGCCGGAGAGTTGGGGAGAGCTCGCGAGAAGTGGGGGAAATGGAAGCTCGGGAAGTGGTCTAGCTCTGTGCGCGAGGGATTTGGGAATGGTGGAGGGACGAGGACGAATTTGGTCTCGAAGCTCGGCTCGGTCCGCGCGGCTGGAGGTTGAAGACGACGGGAGCGAGCGCGAGGGAGTGAACTGGTGAAGTGCGCGAGCTAGGGGAGAGTGTGAGTGGCTCGGTGGAGTGCTTTGGCACGCTAGAGAGGGGTCGTGCTGCCTCGGGAGCGTGCGCGAGGGGCGACAACGACGCGACGCGCCATTGAAGCGCTCCCGAGCTCGAACAGAGCGCGCGACGGGGTTGGGCGAGGAGGATCGTGGCGTGGGCGCTGGGATACGCTGCAGGGATCTTCCACAGTGCTCCGTGGCGCGTAGTGGGAAGGAATCCCCCGTGGAGGAGCTCTGCGCGACGCGCGCGAGCGCGTGGCCACGGCGGCGCTCCGCCCGCCATGATGGCGCTCGCGCGGCGCGAGGCGAGACGTGCTGTCGAGCGGCGACGTGATGGCGCGGGAGGCTTGGTCAAACGCGCGAGGACAAGAGCCACCCGACGCCGCGGCTCAGCCAGCTCGGCGCTGTCTCCGCCGCTCGCAGGCCACGTGGCGGCCGAGCTCCGGCCAGGCGCAGAGCGCGCCGGGCCGAGCTGGCAGCTCCATGGAGCTCCATTGCCCCTTTTGAATTTTCTCCAAAAATTTGAACCGAACATGAAAAAGTCTAAAAATAAAAGTTGGAATTTGAGATGTGGGACACAACTTTCTTTTTGGGGTGAACCTGAAATTTCAAATTTTTCAAGCTCAAACAACCCAAATTCAAAAAGGTGCTCAGAACTGTTTTTTGAGTGTTTGATGGGCTAAAATGCAAAATTTTCAAAAGTTCCAAACAGTTACTAGGCCTTATTTGTGATGACAAACAACTTTTATTTTTGGTGATTTTCATGTTTAGTACAAAATTTTTGAGATTTCAGTTGGGTGTCAAACAACCTTAGTTTTTGAATTTAAATTTGAATTTTGATGAATTTTTGAATTCCATCATCACTTTTTCCCTTTTTAACCTGTTTTAAAGGTGTTTCCTACATTTTTACATCAGAGATGTCACAGCCTACCCCCCTTAAAAGGAATCTCGTCCCGAGATTCGATTAAACTTAGGAACAAGGTGGGAAAAGTACCTTTGGCTTACGAAAGGATGTCGGGGAAATTCTTCTTAAGATAGTCTTCGGTTTCCCACGTGGCTTCATCTTCGGAGTGATGACTCCACTGAATTTTGTACATTTTAACTCCTTTCCTTCGTGTTTGTCTCTCTTTCTCATCGAGGATTTTAATGGGATGCTCATCATAGGAGAGATCCGGTTCAACCGAGAGTTCCTCTTGTTCAACAACTTCGGTCGGAACACGAAGACACCTCTTGAGTTGGGAAACGTGGAATACGTCGTGCACGGCTGAGAGCTTCTCGGGAAGCTTCACATGGTAGGCTACCAGTCCACATTGTTGAGTAATTTCATATGGGCCGATGTAGCGAGGTGCGAGTTTTCCCTTTAATCCAAATCTTTGCACACCCTTGGTCGGGGAGACCTTGAGATACACGTGATCGCCAAATTCGAATTGAAGTGGCTTCCGCCGTTGATCAAAGTAACTCTTTTGCCATGACTGGGCGGTTCTCAAATTTTCACGGATGATCCTAACCTTTTCTTCCGCTTCCTTTACAAGGTCAGGGCCATAGGTATACCTCTCGCCTGCCTGGGACCAACACAACGGGGTCCAACATCTTCTACCATATAAGGCTTCGAAAGGTGCCATTTTAAGACTCGCTTGGTAGCTGTTGTTATAGGAGAATTTGGCCAGAGATAAACATTTCTCCCAATTCTTCCCGTAATGGATAACACAAGCTCGAAGCATATCCTCAAGTATTTGATTTACCCTTTCCGTCTGCCCATCGGTTTGAGGGTGATATGCTGAACTACGGATCAGTTTTGTGCCTAGGGATAGTTGCAATTGTTCCCAAAAGCGTGCTACGTATTGAGTACCACGATGTGAAATTTTCGTCTTGGGTACCCCATGTAGACAAACGATCCGTTCCAAATAAATTTCAGCGTACCTCTTAGCGGTATAAATGGTATTGACCGGAATAAAATGTGCGGTCTTGGTAAGGCGGTCCACAATTACCCAAATGGAGTCATGCCCCTGAGGGGTTCTGGGAAGTCCAACAATGAAGTCCATGCTTATATCTTCCCACTTCCATGAGGGAATAGGTAGAGGTTGAAGCGTGCCTGCTACCTTCAAATGGCTAGCCTTAACCCGCTGACACGTGTCACATTCCGACACATACGTGGCAATTTCTCGCTTCATCCTAGTCCACCAAAAGTTTTGTTTCAAATCTTGGTACATTTTGGTGCTACCGGGATGGATAGAAAATTTAGAGAGATGGGCCTCATCCATAATCTTCCTCCGGAGTTCCGTATTTTGGGGCACCACGATGCGATTTCCAAACCACATCACTCCTTGCCCATCTAGCCGGAAACACTTGTATTTTTCATTCACCTTCTCCTTTGCCAATTTCCTTTTAAGGATTTTAATCTTTGCGTTATTTAATTGGGCTTCAACAATCTGATCGTGCAAGGTTGGTTCAACTGAAATATGGTTGAACGGAACAATCTCTAAGTTGAGCTTGGCCATTTCATGGCACAAGGTGTCAGCGTAGGACTCCACGGAAAGACAATGACAACGAGCCTTGCGGCTTAGTGCATCCGCAACCACATTAGCCTCGCCGGGGTGATAATGCACACTAAGGTCATAGTCCTTTGCTAACTCCAACCATCTTCGCTGCCTCATATTCAAATGTGCCTGAGTGAAGACATATTTGAGGCTCTTGTGGTTGGTGTATATGTTGCATGGAACACCCATCAGATAGTGTCTCCACATCTTGAGAGCATGAATAACCGCTGCTAACTCAAGATCATGCGTGGGGTAGTTTTGCTCATGAGGCCGAAGTGCTCGAGAAGCATAAGCAATGACTCGGTTCTCTTGCATGAGGACACAGCCAAGTCCGGTGCCTGAAGCATCGCAATAGACATCATAGGGCTTGGTGCAATCGGGTTGAGCTAAAACTAGGGCTGAAGTTAAATGTTTTCTCAAAGTGTGGAAAGCTTCATCACATTTGTCATTCCACTCAAATTTGACTCCCTTCTTTAAGAGTTCGGTCATGGGTTTCGCAATCCGAGAGAAGTCCGGAATAAAACGGCGATAATAACCGGCTAAACCTAGAAAACTCCGAATCTCGTGGACAGAGGTAGGTGGTTGCCAATCCAGCACCTCTTGCACCTTGGTCGGATCCACAGATATACCATCCTTGGAAACCATGTGACCTAAGAATTTCACACTCTCTAGCCAGAATTCACATTTTGAGAACTTGGCGTAGAGTTGATGGTCTCTCAATCTTTGAAGAACAATGCGAAGGTGCTCGGCATGCTCTTCCTCATTCTTGGAATAGATAAGAATGTCGTCAATGAAAACCACCACGAACTTGTCTAGTTCTGACATGAAAACCGAATTCATGAGGTACATGAAGTAGGCTGGGGCATTGGTGAGTCCAAATGACATGACCAAGAATTCATAAAGCCCGTAGCGAGTAGAAAAGGCAGTCTTTGGAATGTCACAAGGTCGGATTTTTATTTGGTGATAGCCAGAGCGAAGGTCAATCTTGGAGAACACTCTGGCGCCAGCTAGTTGGTCAAACAGGACGTCAATGCGGGGGAGTGGGTACTTGTTTTTAATAGTCACCGCATTGAGAGGCCGGTAATCGATACACAACCTCAAAGAATGGTCCTTCTTCTTCACAAAGATAGCGGGACATCCCCAAGGTGACACACTAGGATGTATGAAACCCTTGTCTAGCAGTTCTTGGAGTTGAATTTTTAATTCAGTCAATTCATTGGGTGGCATTCTATATGGTCTCTTTGATATAGGTGCCGTGCCAGGTTGGAGTTCAATCACAAATTCAATGTCCCTATCCGGTGGCATCCCAGGTAAGTCATCCGGAAAAACATCGGCATACTCACATACCACCGGAATCTCCTTTAGTTGTGTTTCTACCATTGTATAAGCCCGAGCATTGACGCAATTCCGTTGTGGCAGATATAGCACACTAGGGCCATGTGTAGGCGAGTTTATTTCAACAACTCGCTCCGCAACATCTAGCACAACCTTATGTTGAGTCATCCAATTGGCCCCCAAAACAATGTCAATCCCTTCCATACCAAGCAGAATTAAATCAGTAGGAAATTTTTTACTTCCCAGCCAGATTGGAACTCTTCGGGTGACTTGGTTGGATGCTATTTTACCTCCCGCAGTCGATATCACATATGATGATTTGGTATGGTAAATTTTAACCCACATTTTGCATGAAATCTTGTGCTTATAAAACTATGTGTTGCCCCGGAATCAAACAATTTCACAGCAGGTTGAGTGTGGATAGGGAAGGTACCAGTCATGTCTGGGGCTCCCTCAGGTAGGTCGGCCAAGGTGGTGTAGTTAAGCCTTCCTTGTCAGACCTGCACACGCTGCTGCTGTTTGCCCTTGCTTTGCTGATTTCCCGGGCGCTGGTTCTGTTGCTTGTTCTGCGGGCAGTCCTTGATAAAGTGGCTGTTGCTGCCACACTTGAAGCACTGATAGCCGGCTCCAGGGCGAGCTGGCTGTTGTGCGTTCTGCCTTGGCGCCGGTTGCTACTGCGGCGGTGGAGGGAAACGGGGCGCATTAGGCTGTGGTGGCCTAGCAACCCATCCTCCTCCCTGAGGTGCCCTGGACTGTCCTTGCGGTGTAGCCGGGGGAACCAAGCGGAATCTCTGCTGCGCGCTCGAGGGTCCATCGGGAGCTTTCCTCTTCTTCACCGCCTTGTGTACTACGTTGGCGTCTTCTTGGGTGATGGCGAGGTTCACAAGATCGCCATACGTGGCCACACGGGTGGTGGTCAATTGAGCTTTCAACTTGGTATTGAGGCCACGTCGGAACCTCTCCAACTTCTTCTCGTCAGAGTCGGCGTGATGACCCGCGTATGGGCACAGACCATTGAAGGCCTGGGCGTATTGGAGCACCGTGCGGGTACCCTGGGTCAGAGCCAGAAATTCATTCAACTTCCGCTCGACCAAGCCGGCAGGAATATGATGAGCCTTGAAAGGAGTCTTGAACTCATCCCACTCAATTACGTGACCCTCCTGCTGCAGGGCCAAGTAATTCTCCCACCATAGGAGAGCCGTACCGCGGAGCTGCTGCGCCGCGAAAACCACCTTGCGGTTGGAAGTGCAAGGCATGGCCAAGGTGGTGAACTTGGATTCGATGGCTCGAATCCACGTATCGGCCTCCAGGGGCTCATCGGCTCTTGAGAATACCGGCGGGTGTGTAGCCAGAAAATCCTCATACCGGGCCACTTGAGGCTGAGGGGCCTGTTGACCTCCCTGCTGTAGCATCTGCTGTTGCATCATTTGTTGCTGATGCTGCAGGTTCCGTAGGATCTCCGTTTGCGTAGCATACAATTGCTGCCACGTCGGAGGTTGCTGCGGTGGCGGAGGTGGTGGCGGCTGTTGCTGCCCCTCTGGCCCTTGCTGGTTAGCATTGGAGCCACTAGCGTTATGACCGCTGCGGGTGATTGCCATCTGCAGTAGGTACTTGTATTATCCACATTTCATAAGCTTGCATAATGATGACAAGATAGAATGTGACAATGTAATGAAGTTTACTGCGTAGGAATGATATATCAACAAGCAGTTCGGAAGAAAAATCATATCTCCCAACAGGAAGCAAGTCAAATGCTCCAATTCGGTCAGTAGCTCGAAAATTTCATGCTCTACAACTTTCATGTTTGGCTCAGAATCAAATTCGGACTGGAACTAAGCCGAAAAATTCAATCTTTAGCTCTCTGCGTTTGCTGTTTTACGGCAGGCCGAGCTGTAGTGTTTTGGTTGCCATTTTTATTTCGCTTAATCAATGGGGTTGAAATTTGGTGAACATTTCGTTTGGCAAATTACAAACAACTTTGTAGTTCACATCACAGCCCAGAAATGAATGGAAAACCCATCAATAATTAAAACAAAGTTAGCTGCAGAATGTTTTCCACACAGCCATTACAACCTTTATCAAGTTTTGGATCACAACCACACCATTAAATTACATGGTCTCAAAAGATTTAAGGGGAGCTCAACTCCATCTAGCCTATTACAACATGAAGCCAAAATTTAGGTTATGCGGAGGAGTAATCTTGCTACTACCACTCTAGAAATCATCTAGGTTGTTAGCGGTAGCCTCGCTGCCCATAGGTGATGGTGGAGCTGGGCAGCATGTCATCCTCGGTATCCATGTCGGAGTCGGGGGCCTCTCCTTCCCCATGCTCTCTCTCCTGCTCAAGAAGGTGCTGAGCATCATGGGTGGCTAACATGGCATTGGCATGCTCCAAAGTACCGTGCACTTCCTCAAGCTCTTCTCTTGTTTGGGCTAGCTCATTTTGGACATTGTTGTGCGCGATGTGGAGGTCATTCAATTGGCTTTCCAAATCAGCAATCATGGCGTCCCTGGTGCTCACCTCAATGGACAATGAGGTCCTCTCAACCCCAATGTCCCGGGCACGGACGGACATGTCCATGGCAAGGTTGAGCATCTCGCTCTGCGACCGTCCTAAAAGTGCCTGCAAGCGGTGGTAAGCTCGGATCCACCTCATCATAAGTGCAGCTGCAGCGACGGGATTCTCCGCCATACTCAAAGGGGAGCTAAGATAGCGCCTCATCCAATGGGGATCATCCGGCTGGGTCGGTGGGAACAACCCAAGCAACTGGTGCTCTACCAAGTCCTGGTTCTGTGCACAAAAAGAACTGATGCCATTCAAGGCAGCTTGCTCACAAGTAGTCTCCATGTGGTGTCCATGAACCTCCACACTCCATGTGGGGGAGCTAGGACACGGTGGATGGCGATATACCACCAAACGCACACGAGATCGGGTCACACCTCGGTCTCGGATGAGGGTTCTCTCATATTGTGGCGGGGTAGGATAATCGAGCGCCTACAAAACTGACCATAGAATGCTAGGGAAACCTTCCCATCCTAGGCAGTCTGAAAAGGAAACATCGTTGGGGTAGCTGGCCAAGTCAGCGTGAGCGTCCATTCTGAACCAAAAAGAAAGGGCATGGGTGAGAACCGGTTAGCGCCAAAGAAAATAAACAGATTCTGGACAGTGTAGTAAAAATTATAAAACTCGAAATCTACAAGCTCCAAAATTCCCAATTCTGGCCAGGACGTTTTTTAAGTAATTCCAAACAAGTTTCATGTTGGAGGTTTGAGCAGAAACTGTCATTAAGATGGTGTAAAAATTCAATTTTTATCTCACTGTTCCCAGAAATTTCCAGCAGACAGGGGGTTACCATTTTAAACATAACTCCAGTTCTACTGAACCATTTTCGTTGAAATTTCTTCAGCATAAACTAGATAACATTTGTGACAACTTTCATGTTGAACACTTTTTCGTTTGGCAACGTTTTCAGCTTCGAATTAATGGTGCAAACAGATTGGTTTCAGCAGAGTTTTGGTTGTGATTCAAATTTTGACGGCGGTTCGATTGGTCACGTATTAAGGTTCAATATAATTTCAGTGAATGCAATGCATGAGCGGCCTATTCGTTCTCACCATCACACATGCCAATAAACTTTTTGGCATACGAAGTTAGTGCCGGTGGCTAGGCAATATCCGTCTCTCCCTATATTAACTAGCCGAACTTTTCTAACCGTTCATCATACGGAATCGTGGTTAGTGTACCTGCAGAAAATTCCATTCCAGAGCATATATAATCAACCTTTCGTGCCAACACTCACAAAAGCGTCTCCATTCATTACCACCCACTACAGAGGTGGCACCCGAACGTTCAACATTGAACGGGCAATGTTTCATATGTCACCAAGGCAACATATTGACAATTTCATACGCTCATGAAATAGCGTATTGACTTTGTGCCGCCATCATATTTGCATATGATGCCGTGGTACGCTACAGCAATCGCCGTACCTTGCGCCCAGCATGCTATTCTATTTTCATGCGCCATCACAGCGTATTGACTATGTGCCGCCACTATATTTTCATATAGTGCCGTGGTACGTTACAGCAATCGCCGTACCTTGCGCCCACCATGCTATTCTATTTTCATACGCCATCACAGCATATTGACTATGTGCCGCCACTATATTTTCATATAGTGCCGTGGTACGTTACAGCAATCACCGTACCTTGCGCCCACCATTGCGTAAAGTAAATGACAGAATGAAATGTGCTGGAAGTCAGTATAATATATTATTAGCCACCTATCATATCGTGATCCCTTAACCCACATAGGCTTCACGCTCTATGTAACAAACTTAGCGGTCCTAAGAATAACCTTCCATCGCAAAGCGCCGCGGAAGTACGAGTTGGCAAGTTTTATTTCAAAATGTTTATTTAAGGTTTGTTGCTCTCTCCGGTGCCTGTTTCGACTCTGATGCCAGCTGTGGCGGACCACTCCGAAATTATTCCAAGTTAAGTACCCCGGGACCACTAATCGAGTAGTCAGGCACTTAATCCGGAATAAGTTGGAGCGCCGTCGGATTTAACTCGATTTAACCACGTACTTTTCTCGATCGAAACAACAAGCACGCCCACACGAAGGTGAGTTCCAGAGATTACAACATTCCACAAATTTAACATACATAAATAGTATCATAAAGTTATTACAAACCGAGTTTGAAATTCAAATCAGAGTATCAAGTTCATTGCAGCGGAAATAAATAGTTCATTGCAGCGGAATAAAAAGGTTCATTGCAGCGGAAAGAAAACTAGCGTCGATACATAGTAACACCATGATGAAGCCTGCCACGGTGCTACTCCTCCCGTTCCTCGGCAGAGGACGGAACCCACTCGATGTGCCATCCAGGGGGAACCTGGGTAGGCCAAGTAAGGGCATCGACTGCCACATCCAACACTGTACCTGTAATAAAAGCCACAAGCAAGGCTGAGTACACTAATACTCAGCAAGGCTTACCCGTCGGGTGAAAACTACATCTCCGACATCTAGACATGAGAGGCTTTTGGCTGGTGGGTTTCTTTGCCAAAAAGCAACTAAAAGTAGATCCTTGCTTTCATAGTTTTAGCATCATATTCTAGTAGATTTAACCATTCTAGATTAGCATCCTCTCTAAGCATACAAGTGGTGCAGTACAATTTAATTCATACAACAAGTTCATCAATCTCATAGTTCCACTTGTTACTCAATGCAGCAAGGCGGTCAAGCAGTCTCATTAGCCGCGAGAAGCGGACAGTTCGAACCGAATATTGCTACCTGGCCAGGGGAAACCCAACACACACGGACAATGCTTGCTATAAAAGGTACAAGCACTTCCCAACCTTTCCCATCGATCCACAATTCGGAACCGGGTCCACTTCCTTAGGATAAAGGATTACTGCTTCACTCACAGCATCACGCATATATCCACAAGTGTACGGCAGGGGAAACAAAAGTTTCCAAGGAGAGATGGCTATCGGCCCTAGCTGCTTCAATCTGGTACCGGGCTTACCGATTCCCATATATCGGCATGCATGTGGTACGTTCAAAAACTTGACACACTCAACCACACGTTTCGACCTTAAATCAATTATCATACACGGACGCGAGATCTACATCTACCATCCAGCCCGTCCATCCTTATGATTCCAACATAAGTAAAGACAAGCAACTCCTATGTCTCGCGAGTGACAGGAAATCACTCGACTTGTAACGGACCTAAAGCAATGCCCTATCGATCCTTTCATACTAGTGTTGCAAGTCATAGGTACTAAAAATGTGCAGCTAAGGTATTCAATTAACTCCTTGAAACGTAAATGCTCAAGCATAGGGAATTCATAGATGCATAAACTTTAAAGGTTAGGTTATACTCCGGGGCTTGCCTTCTTGCGCTAGCTGGGGGTTAGCCTCCGGGTCGACTGTTCCTCCGCTGGCACCGTCCTCCGGGATGCCTTCTCCGTCGGCGGGGATGAGATGGTAGAAGCCGTCCGCAACAGCGCCTTCTACAAGAGATGCATAACTTATAGTGGCTGCCTAGTGATTCCAAAACTAAGGCCTTGAAGGCCATATTCACCTAGACATGCTAAAGTACTACTTTCTCCTTCACAAAATTAGAGGAGGGGTGTGGAAAATTTTTACGCATCTTTGATGGTGATTGTGTACATATATAAAAGAATTTCCATTTATTATTTTGAAGTTAGGGTGCTGTTCTGGAATTTTAGACTTTTCCAAGTTTTATTTTAATTAATTATCAAAAAGGTCTATTCTTCTATATAACTCAATTCCACCTTAATTTCTTCTCATTTTTGTTTCACAGTTTATGACAGCTACTGGAGTATAAGAGTTAGGCTCACTCCAAAATTTAGCTAAAATTGAGCCAGAATTTATTAAAAATAGTACAAACTGCTGCCTAAAGAAACAAGATAAATTCATATAAAATCGAAAATACATCCAAATCAGGGAATTTTCCTACCAGAGCTAGTCATGAGTGCAAGGAGGGCTTTGGCCAAGTGGTGGCTCAAAATAACCCTTGGACAGTCCTCAACAAATTTCTATCCGAAAATACATATCTATTTATTTGCTTGTCTAAACAGAGCAAAAATTAAGTTTTGCATTTTTAGTAGATGTGCTAATAAGTTCTTAGGTCTCTGGAGAAAAATGGTGATTTTTAGCTGCATGGATTATTTTTAACAATTTCAGGACTGCAAAAAGACAGGAATCACAAATTAATTCATAACTAAAGCTACAGTCCATATTTTTAGGTCCCATTCGGACACAAGGCGTCCAAAGTCACTGCAAACAACATATTCAAAGCTCAGCCCTAGCGGAGCTCTGGATTTGAAATGGTGCACAAGTTTCTAAATTCACAGTTTGAATTTTAATTCAAAATTGGTTCACCAAAAGTATATACATGCTAACATGAGATTGGAGTTTACAATCTCACGAGTCCAGGGAGTATTTTTCTGCATTTTTTCTGATTGTTGTACGATTTTTGGTGGATTTTACAAGATTTCGGGAAAAAGGGTTAAACCTTAAGAATCTTTTTACGCGCCGGCCCTCGGATCTTTTGAAACTTCGCGAACAGGTCCTTGACTTTTTCACTGGGAACCCTGGAAAAACGAAGAAGATGAACAAAGGCCCTCGGCTCGTCGCCGGAGTTGCGCCGGCCAAACGACGGCGAGATAGGGTCGGGGAAGTGGGGGAAAAGAACCAGTGGCTCACCACGAGTCGATTGGTGGCGGTCGGGAGGCCGGGGGAAGCTCGGAGTTCACTGGCGACGTGCGGTAGCGGTGCGGCCGCCGCGAACTCGATTCCGGCGAGGGTGGTGGATCTCGTCGGGGTTGGAGGGGTCCTAGAGCACCAGTGGGACTCGGCGAAGCTAGTGGAGGGCTCGGTTGACCTTGGGGAGGGCTCGAAGTAGGGGCTTGACGTGCGCGTGCTCTGGCGGCCGGAAATGCAGATTTGGGGGAAAATCCGATTTCTCGCCGGAGAGTTGGGGAGAGCTCGCGAGAAGTGGGGGAAATGGAAGCTCGGGAAGTGGTCTAGCTCTGTGCACGAGGGATTTGGGAATGGTGGAGGGACGAGGACGAATTTGGTCTCGAAGCTCGGCTCGGTCCGCGCGGCTGGAGGTTGAAGACGACGGGAGCGAGCGCGAGGGAGTGAACTGGTGAAGTGCGCGAGCTAGGGTAGAGTGTGAGTGGCTCGGTGGAGTGGTTTGGCATGCTAGAGAGGGGTCGTGCTGCCTCGGGAGCGTGCGCGAGAGGCGACAGCGACGCGACGCGCCATTGAAGCGCTCCCGAGCTCGAACAGAGCGCGCGCCGGGGTTGGGCGAGGAGGATCGTGGCGTGGGCGCTGGGATACGCTGCAGGGATGTTCCACAGTGCTCCGTGGTGCGTAGTGGGAAGGAATCCCCCACGGAGGAGCTCTGCGCGACGCGCCCGAGCGCGCGGCCACGGCGGCGCTCCGCCCGCCATGATGGCGCTCGCGCGGCGCGAGGCGAGACGTGCTGTCGAGCGGCGACGTGACGGCGCGGGAGGCTTGGACAAACGCGCGAGGACAAGAGCCACCCGATGCCGTGGCTCGGCCAGCTCGGCGCGGTCTCCGCCGCTCGCCGGCCACGTGGCGGCCGAGCTCCGGCCAGGCGCAGAGCGTGCCAGGGCCGAGCTGGCAGCTCCGTGGAGCTCCATTGCCCGTTTTGAATTTTCTCCAAAAATTTGAACCGAACATGAAAAAGTGTAAAAATAAAAGTTGGAATTTGAGATGTGGGACACAACTTTCTTTCTGAGGTGAACCTGAAATTTCAAATTTTTCAAGCTCAAACAACCCAAATTCAAAAAGGTGCTCAGAACTGTTTTTCGAGTTTTTAAGGGGCTAAAATGCAAAATTTTCAAAAGTTCCAAACAGTGACTAGGCCTTATTTGTGATGACAAACAACTTTTATTTTTGGTGATTTTCATGTTTAGTACAAAATTCTTGAGATTTCAGTTGGGTGTCAAACAACCTTTGTTTTTGAATTTAAATTTGAATTTTGATGAATTTTTGAATTCCATCATCACTTGTTCCCTTTTTAACCTGTTTTAAAGGTGTTTCCGACATTTTTACATCAGAGATGTCACATGCAGCACAGCGGTCAAGCACAAGCACCACCCAACCTTTCCCGTCAATCCACAATTCGGAACCAACTCCCACTCCCTTAGGATACAAGGTTATCGGATACTCGCGGACTAAGGCCGGCCGATGCCACGCAAGTAACCGTAAGTGTACAGCAAAGGAAAATACATTTCCAAGGAAACAAGGCTATCATTCCTAGCTGTATCAATCGGGTACTGGGCTTACCGATTCCCACAGGTCGGCATGTGCATGGTACGTTCAAAAACTTGACACACAGAACCACACGTTTCGACCTTAATCCAATTATCATACACGGACGGGAGATCTACACATACCATCCTGCCCGTCCATCCTTATGATTCCAACATAAGTAAAGACAAGCAACTCCTATATCTCACGAGTGACAGGAAATCATTCGTTTTGTAACGGTCCTAAGGCATTGCTCTACCGACCCTATCATACTAGTATTTCAAGACATATGTACTATAATCATGCAACTAGGGTGTTCAAACAACTCCTTGAAACGTAAATGCACAAGCATAAATAATTCATAGTTGCACAATTTAAAAGTTAGGTTATGCTCCGGGGCTTGCCTTCTTGAGCTAAGCCGGTGTGAGACTCCGGGTCAATCATGATGACGTCGGCGCCACCTTCGGGAGCTTCTTCTTCGTTGGCGGGGACGAGATTGTATGTGCCATCAGCGAGTGCGCCTTCTACATGAGATGCATAAGTTTAAGTGTTGCCGCAATTTTTATGTCTAAAGGTTAAGGCACTTGAAGGCCATATTCACCTAGACACCAAGGTATACCATTCATTTCTTCACAAAAATAGAAAAGGGGATGCTAGGCTTAAAACTTTATTCGATGGTGATTGTGTACTCATATAAAACACTTCAGACCATTATTTCTATGCAAGCATTTAGTTCTAGAATTTAAACTTCACATGCACCATATTTGATTAATTGTCAACTTGATCTATCTCTTTTTATAAAACTCAATTTACTCTAGTGTCTTCTCATTTTTGTTTCTCTGTTTATGTTCATCCTTTTTATCCACAAACTTTATGACAGCTACTGGAGTATAAGAGTTAAGCTCACTCCAAAATTTAGCTAAAACCGAGCTATACAGAATTAATTAAAATTAGCACAAATTGCTGCTCAAAGAAACAAGATTAATTCATATAAAATCAAAATTACTTCCAAAACAGAAGATTTCTGTACAAGAGCTAGCCATGAGCAAAAGAAAAGCCTTGGCCAAGTGGTAGCTAAAAATAACACATGGACAGCCCTCAAATAAATACCTAACCGAAAACCAACACCTATTTATTTGCTAGCCTAAACAGGGTCTCAAATTAAGTTTAGCATTTTTCTAACATGTTCCAACAAGTTTCTAGGCCTCTGGCGAACGTTGGTGATTTTTGACTGCATGAAATAGTTTTAATAAATGCAGAACTGAGCTAGAACCAAAATCATCAAATAATTCATAACTGAAGTTACAGGCCGTATTGTTAGGTCTCCTTTGGACACAATGCTTCTACAGACCACACAAGCAACATATCCAAAGCTCAGCTACAAAGGAGCTCAGGATTTCAAATGGTGCGCAAAACTCTAAAAACTGAGTTTGAATTTTAATTCAAAAAGCGTACATCAAAAGTGTATACATGCAAACATGTGATTGGAGTTTGCAATGTCACGAGTCCATGGAGTATTTTTGTGCATTTGTCTGATTTGTCTATGATTTTTAACGGATTTTACAAGATCTCAGAAAATAGATCTAGATTTAAAGAATCTTTTTACGCCGGGAACCCTAGATCTTTTAAAATCTTGCAAATAAGTCCTTGAATCTTACACAGAGGACCCTAGAACTAAAAAGGGGAACGCATCTAGGTCCCCGCATTGCCGGCGACCGGGTTCCGGTGAGGAGAGATACGCCGCAGAGGGCTGCTCGATTCGTGCTGGGGATGGATCGAGGAGCTAGCTAGAGGGATGAGGGAGCTACGGGTGCGGTGGATTAGGAATCCATGGAGGGGAACGCAGTGGATTTTGGCTTGCGGTGGCGAGTGCTTGAGCTGCTCCTCGCGACCAGAGGTGGAAGACGGTGTGCGGCGGGCGTGGAGGAGGGGGAAATGGTAGGGCGCTCCTGGGGAAAAGGTTCGCAGTCACTTGGTGGAGGCTTGGAGCGAGCTAGAGCTGGCTGGGCGGCCTAGGGAATGTGCGCGGGGTGGATGGCGACGGGGCAGCGCAATTGATGCGCCTGCAAGCTCGAACAGAGCGCGCGAAGGGGTTGGCGGTCAAGGATTGTGGCGTGGGCGAGGGGAGATACGCCGCAGAGCTGCTGGCGCGTAGCGGGCACGAATCCGGGCCATGGGAATGCTCTGCTCGGCGTGCGCGGCCGCAGCTAATGGTGGAGCTTGGCTCGCCATGATGGCGCCCGCTCGCCGCGACGAGGTGGCGTGTGCGGTGCATGACGGGACGGCTCAGGGGTCAGACGCGTGCACGAGAGGTCGGGACATGGCTGCCGAGGGATTGGCTGGTCGGCCAAAGTCGCCGCCGCTCACCGGCCACGTGGCGGCTGTTGACGCAAAAATCGGGAAAGACCTTCACGTACTAGCACACGAAATCAGTTGTGGCCGATGATGCAGGGCGTGCCAGTCAATCTGACCTGTTGATTGACAAGGAAAATCAGACGTCAGTATTATGGCGAAATCGGCTGGGTTTCCGATTTAGCAATGAATACCAGATTCGGAACTGGTTTCCGATCTTCAATAAAGAAACGGCTAGATCAGCCGATTCCGATGCAAAGCAGAGTGAGATTACTAAAACGTAACCTAACAAGCTAAGCAGAGCAACACTTAGAATAGATCTAAACGGCTATATCAGATCCGATAATTAAGTATAAATAACAGCCGATCAAAACCTATTCTAAGCTGGATAGAGGTTGAATAAAACCTAAACGAAGTAACAGCGATACGCCCGATACTAAAGCTTAGATGTTTACTCGATAACTGTCGAATAATTCCAAATGAAGCAACAGCGATACGCCGGTTGCTAAAGCTTGGATCTTACTCAGTAATACGGGACTTACAGGCAAGCCTTGAGATCTAATCACCCTCGACGTACCCAGAAGAACTCGTGAAACGAAAAAGATGAAGTCGTCGACAATGTATGAAAGATGCAAAAAAGTGTAAAGGTTTGTTTGATATTGGTGTGTACAGACTTCCATGACCACGCAGGGTCGATACTTATACTCTGATGACTATGACTTCCTAAACGCTTACGACAAACTTACTTGACGCAAAAGAAAAGACTTCTTACAACCGTTTATGACTCAAACTCTAAAGAAAATAACCGACTCTTTATCTCGGTCCTTCTATAAACCCAACCTGGTAGCCTTCCAGGACTCCTTACGTCATCACCCTTCTCTCCGATTCCAATTTATCGGATTCTAGCTTCGATTTAGACTACCCCTTTTTTCGGATTCCGATTCCGATTTGATCTACCTTATCTTCCGAACTCTGATTCCGATCCTGCAACTCTGCTTCATTTTTGGCACCGATGTGACCTGTTAAAATCCGGTGTCAACACATGCCCCCTAGTTTCACGGAAGAATTGATTCTGACTCGAAACTATTTAATCCTCTAGGTCAACATTTTAGGTCAAAACATTTTCTCTTTCCCATTTTACCCTCAGCGAAACCTATATAATGCCAACCCCTTTGTCTTCATCATTCACCTCCTTTCTTCTGCCGCCGCCGCTTCGTCTTCCTCTGCCCCCATCTTCGAATCACCGAGCACAAGCGACCTTTGGCCAGGATCAATTTCTTGAAGACTTCTTCAACCCCCTCCCATAGCATCCATCTCAGAAATCCCCGAGGTAAGTCCTCCACCCAATCTCTTCAGATCAAGTTCCATTTTACTTCGTTTAGATCTATTCTTACTAGTAATGCCTTCTCTTAGGTCGTCCGCAGTAGCATTATTATCCCCATAGCAGACAAGCCAGGTCTCGCCATACTAGGTCCAGTAGGTTCTCTAGATCCAACTGACTTCATCAACCAAGAAACACAGCGGCTTCCTTACAAATCTTTCAATTCAGAACACGATTGGAGCACTGCTTTTAGGTCATGGCCAACCCTCACCACTGGATGGAGGACTTGGTACAAAAGGGTTGCCAAATCCAAAATAGACGAATGGGAATCTTATGACCTTCGCCAATGTATTGCTCTCTCTCTGGCTGATATGGAACGAAACGAGCCTCTGCTAGCTGCTGCTTCATACTTCTAGTCTGATGCTCTGAACGCCTTTCTCTTCGGCCAAGTCCAATGACCCCTACCTTAGCAGATGTATTGATGCTCACCGGTCTGAACATATCGGAATCGGACAAGACTTTTCTCATTCCCTCCAAAGCCACTCACAAGATTGATACCAAACAGATAGGGGGTTGGAAGGGATACATAGAGCAGTATTCCAAAACATCAGGTCTTGTGGATGCAAGAGAGCATTCAGCTTTCTTGAACATGTGGTTGGAGCACTTCGTTTTCTGTGGTAAAATAGTAGGCCCTTCAATCCACTATCTCCGATTAGCAGAATACTTAGCCTCAGGCAATAATTTTCCAATCGGAAAACATCTCCTGGGATCAGTCTACAAGCTTCTTCATGAGGTTTCTGTCCGATTAAAGTCCAAGCAACAAATCGGACATCTTGGAGGCCCATGGTGGTTCATCAACCTCTGGCTAAACATGCATATGCAGAAACCGTTAGAGGCTTCGGTGATCAGCGAAGTATTTCCCGCCGATCAGTTGAACGATGAAGAAGCTGAAGATCGGCGATGTATGTCTTTTGGCGAGCCTACCTCAAGCTTTCCTGGAGATCGGTGTGACATCTCTGATGTAATAATGAATAAAACACATATGAAACAGGTTAAAAAGGGAATTATGGGTTAAAAATTTAAAAATCCATCAAAAATTCCAACTTAAATTCAAAAACAAGGGTTGTTTGGCACCCAACTGAAAACTCAAGAATTTTGTACTAAACTTGAAAATCTCCAAAAATAAAAGTTGTTGGTCATCACAAATAAGCCCTAGTCACTGTTTGGAATTTTTGAAAATTTTGCAGTTTAGTCCCTCAAAAACTAGAAATACCGTTCTGGGCACCTTTTTGTTTTTGGGTTGTTTGAGCTCGAAAAATTTGAAATTTCAGGTTCACCCCAAAAAGAAAGTTGTGTCCCATCTTTCAAACTCCAACTTTTATTTTCACACTTTTTCAAGTTCAGTTCAAATTTTTGGAGAAAATTCAAAAGTGGCAGTGGTGCTCCCCGGGGCTGCCAGCTCGGCCCTGGCGCGCTCTGCGCCTGGCCGGAGCTCGGCCGCCACGTGGCCGGCGAGCGGCGGAGGCCACGCCGAGCTGGCCAAGCTGCGGCGTCGGGTGGCGCTTGTCGCCTTGTGCTTGTCCAACCTCTCCCGAGCAGTCGCATCGCCGTAGTCAAGCCGCTTCGCCTCGCGCCGCGCGAGCGCCATCATACGGTCGGAGCGCCGCCGTGGCCGCGCGCGCGCGTCGCGCTGAGCCGCTCTGCAGGCCGCGATTCCGTCCCGCTACGCTCCAAGACACCCTGTAGACGATCTCCCAGTGTCACGCAAGGATCTCCCTCGCCAGTCGAGCCGCTCGCGCTCTGTCCGAGCTCCCAGCGCATCAATGGCGCGTCACGTCGGCCATTACTTCGCGCGCACGCTCCCGAGGCATCACGACCCCTCTCTAGCGTGCCAAGGCACTCACCCGAGCCACTCACTCACTCCCCTAGCACGCTCACCTCACCAGTTCGTCTCCTCGCGCTCTTCCCCGTCGTCTTCAACCTTGCGACGCGCGGACCGAGCCGAGCCTCGAGGCAAAATTCGCCCTCCACTCTCCACCATTCCCAAATTCCTCGCGCACGAAGCTAGAACCCTCCTCTGGCCTCCCATTCCCCCACTTCTCTCGAGCTATTGTCGCTTCTCCGGCGAGAAATCAAGATTTCCCCCAAATCACGATTTTCGGCCGCCGGAGCACCCTCACGTCGAGACCCCACTCCGAGCCGTCCACGAGGTCACCCGAGCACGCCATTAGCTTCCTCGAGCTCCACTGGTGCTCTAGGACCCTTCAAACCTCGACGAGACCCACCGACCTCACCGGCGTAGAAGTCGCGGCGGCCGCGCCGCCACTGCATCGTCGCCGGCGAAACTCCGAGCTTCCCCGACCCCCCAACCGTCACCAATCGAGTCATGGTGAGCCCCTAGTGCTTTTCCCCCACTTCCCCGACCCTAACTCGCCGTCGTTTGGCCGGCGTAGCAACGCCGACGACCCAAGGACCTTTCTTCATCGTCTACGTTTTTCTAGGGTTCTCTGTGCAAAAGTCAGGGACTTGTTTGTAAGGTTTTGAAAGTTCTAGGGTCCCCGGCGTAAAAAGATTCTTAAACCTAGATGTAATTTTCCCGAATCTTGTAAAATCCGTTAAAAATCGTACAAAAATCATAAAAATGCACAAAAATACTCCCTGGATTCGTGAGATTGTAAACTCCAATCTCCTTTAAGCATGTGTATACTTTTGGTGAACCATTTTTGAATTAAAATTCAAACTGTGAAATTTGAAACTTGTGCACCATTTCAAATCTAGAGCTCCGCTAGAGTTGATCTTTGGGTATGTTGTTTGTAGTGACTTTGGACACGTTGTGTCCAAAGGGGACCTAAAAATGTGGACTGTAGCTTCAGTTATGAATTAATTTGTGTTTCCTATCTTTTTGTAGTCCAGAAATTATTAAAAATCATCCATGCAGTGAAAAATCACCATTTTTCTCCAGAAGCCTAAAAACTTGTTAGCACACCTGTTAAAAATGAAAAACTTAATTTTTGCTCTGTTTAGACCAGCAAATAAATAGATATGTGTTTTTGGATAGAAATTTATTGAGGACTGTCCAAGGGTTATTTTGAGCCATCACTTGGCCAGAGCCCTCCTTGAACTTATGCGTAGCCTTGGTAGGAAAATCTCCTGATTTGAGTGAATTTTCAATTTTATATGAATTTATTTCATTTCTGCAGGCAGGAGTTTGTTATATTTTTAATAAATTTTGTGTAGCTCAGATTTAGCTAAATTTTGGAGTGAGCTTAGCTCTTATACTCCAGTAGCTGTCATAAAGTTTATAGATAAAAATGATGAACAGAAAAGGAGAAACAAAAATGAGAAGTAATCTAGGTGGAATTTGATTTATATAAAAGAATAAACCTTTTTGTTAATTAGTTAGAAAAGGATAAAGGGAATCTGAAATTCCAGAACAGCACTCTAGTTTGTGAATAATAAATAGAAATTCTTTTATATATGTACACAATCACCATCAAAGACAAATAAAAGTTTTTCCACACCACTACTCTATTTTGTCAAGAAAAGAGTAGTACTTAATCGTGTCTAGGTGAATATGGCCTTCAAGGCCTCAATCTTGGAATCATTAGGCAGCAATAAGTTATGCATCTCATGTAGAAGGCGTTATTCCGGACGGCACCTACAATCTCATCCCCGCCGACGAGGAAGGAATCCCGGAGGGAGGTGCCGGCGAAGGATCGACCAACCCGGAGGCTAACCCCCAGTTAGAGCAAGAAGGCAAGCCCCGGAGCATAACCTAACCTTTACCAATTATGCATTTATGAATTCTCTTGCTTGTGCATTTACGTTTCAAGGAGTTGATTGAATACCTTAGCTGCACATTTCCTAGTACCTATGACTTGCAACACTAGTATGAAAGGATCGATAGGGCATTGCTTTAGGTCCGTTACAAGTCGAGTGATTTCCTGTCACTCGCGAGACATAGGAGTTGCTTGTCTTTACTTATGTTGGAATCATAAGGATTGACGGGCAGGGTGATAGATGTAGATCTCCCGTCCGTGTATGATAATTGATTTAAGGTCGAAACGTGTGGTTGAGTGTGTCAAGTTTTTGAACGTACCACATGCATGCCGATGTATGGGGATCGGTAAGCCCGGTACCGGATTGAAGCAGCTAGGGCCGATAGCCATCTCTCCTTGGAAACTTTGTTTTCCCCTGCCGTACACTTGTGGATATATGCGTGAGACTGTGAGTGAAACAGTAAACCTTTATCCTAAGGAAATGGACCCGGTTCCGAATTGTGGATCGATGGGAAAGTTGGGAAGTGCTTGTACCTTTTATAGCAAGCATTATCCGTGTGTGTTGGGTTTCCCCTGGCCAGGTAGCAAAATTCGGTTCGAACTGTCCGCTTCTCGCGGTTAATGAGACTGCTTGACCGCCTTGCTACATTGAGTAACAAGTGGAACTTTGAGATTGATGAACTTGTTCTATGAAATAAATTGTATTGCACCACTTGTATGCTTAGAGAGGATGCAAATCTAGAATGGTTAAATCTAATAGAATATGATGCTAAAACATGAAAGCAAGGACCTACTCTTAGTTGCTTTTTGGCAAACAAACCCACCAGCCAAAAGCCTCTCATGTCTAGATGTCGGTGATGTAGTTTTCACCCGACGGGTAAGCCTTGCTGAGTATTAGTATACTCAGCCTTGCTTATGGCATTGATTTACAGGTACAATGTTGGATGTGGCAGTCGATGCTTTGACTTGGCCTACCCAGGTTCCCCCTGGATGGCACATCGAGTGGGTTCCGTCCTCTGCCGAGGATCGGGAGGAGTAGCACCGTGGCAGGCTTCAGCATGGTGTTACTTGTATCGTCGTTAGTTTGTCTTCCGCTGCAATGAAACTTTATTTCCGCTGCAATGAACTACTTTGTTTCCGCTGCAAGACTTTAATACTCTGATTTAAATTTGAACTCGGTTTGTAATAATTTTGAGATTCTATTTGTGAATGTCAATTTGTGGAATGTTGTAATCTCTGGAACTCACCTTCGTGTGGGCGTGCTGTTGTTTCGATCGAGAAAAGTACGTGGTTAATCGGGTTTAATCCGACGGCGCTCCAGCTTATTCCGGATTAAGTGCCTGACTACTCGGTTAGTGGTTCCGGGGTACTTAACTTGGAATAATTTCGGAGTGGTCCGCCACAGCTGGCATCAGAGCCGAAGCAGCGCACCAGAGAGAGCAACAAACCTTTAATAAACATTTTTTTGAATAAAATTTGCCAACTCGTTCTTCCGTCGCGCTTTGCGATGGAACGTTATTCTTAGGACCGCTAAGGATGTTACCTAGAGCGTGAAGCCTATGTGGGTTAAGGGATCACGATATGATAGGCGGCAAATAGTATATTATACTGACTTCCAGCACATTTTATTCTGTCATTTACTTTACGCAATGGTGGACGCAAGGTACAGCGATTGCTGTAACGTACCACGGCACTATATGAAAATATAGTGGCGGCACATAGTCAATACGCCATCACAGCGTATGAAACTAGAATAGCATGGTGGGCGCAAGGTACGGCGATTGCTGTAGCGTACCACGGCATCATATGCAAATATGATGGCGGCACAAAGTCAATACGCTATTCATGAGCGTATGAAACTGTCAATATGTTGCCTTGGTGACATATGAACATTGCCCGTTCAATGTTAAACGTTCGGGTGCCACCTCTATAGTGGGTGGTAATGAATTGAGACGCTTTCGTGAGTGCTGGCACGAAAGGTTGATTATACATGCTCTGGAATGAAATTTTCTGCAGGTACACTAACCACGATTCCGTATGTGAAACGGTTAGAAAAGTTCGGCTAGATAATATAGGGAGAGACGGATATTGCCTAGCCACCGGCACTAACTTCGTAGGCCAAAAGTTTATTGGCATGTGTGTTGGCGAGAACGAATAGGCTGCTCATGCATTGCATCTCACTGAATTAATATTGAATTTTAATAAGTGACCAAATCGAACCGCCGTCGAAATTGAAATCACAACCCAAACTTCTGCTGAGACCAGTCTGATTGCACCAATGTTTCGAAACTGAAAACGTTGTCAAATGAAAAAAGTGTTCAACAAGAAAGTTTTCATAAATATTATGAAGAATAAGCTGTAGAAATTTCAATGAAAATGGTTCAGTAAAACTGGAGTTATGCTTAAAATGGTAACCCCCTGTCTGCTGGAAATTTTTGGGAACAGTGAGACAAAAATTGAATTTTTACACCATCTTAACGACAGTTTCTGCTCAAACCCCCAACATGAAACTTGTTAGGAATTACTTAAACAATGTCCTGGCCAAATTTGGGAATTTTTGAGCCTGTAGGTTTTGAGTTTTTTAATTTTTACTACACTGTCAAGAATCTGTTTTTGTTTTCTTTGGCGCTAACCGGTTCTCACCCCTTGCCCTTTTTCTTTTGGTTCAGAATGGACGCTCTCGCTGACTTGGCCAGCTACCCCAACGATGTGTCCTTCTCTGATTGCTTGGGATGGGAAGGCTTCCCTAGCATTTTGTGGTCGGTTTTGCAGGCGCTCGACTACCCTACACCGCCACAGTACGAGAGGACCCTCATCCGAGACCGCGGTGTGACCCGTTCCCGTGTGCGTTTGGTGGTATATCGCCACCCACCGTGTCATAGCTCCCCCACTTGGACGGTGGAAGTTCATGGATTCCACATGGAGACGACGTGTGAGCTAGCTGCCTTGAATGGCATTAGCTCTTTTGTTGCTCAGAACCAGGAGTTGGTAGAGCACCAGTTACTGGGGTTGTTTCCACCGACTCAGCCGGATGATCCCCATTGGATGAGACGCTACCTTAGCTCCCCTTTGAGTATGGCGGAGAACCCCGTCGCTGCAGCCGCATTGATGATGAGGTGGATGCGGGCTTACCACCGTTTGCAGGCACTTCTAGGACGGTCGCAGAGCGAGATGCTCAACCTTGCCATGGACATGTCCGCCCGTGCCCGTGACATAGGGGTTGAGAGGACCTCATTGTCCATTGAGGTGACCACCAGGGATGCCATGATTGCTGATTTGGAGAGGCAATTGAATGATCTCCACATTGCGCACAACAATGTCCAAAACGAGCTAGCCCAAACTAGAGATGAACTTGAGGAGGTACACGGTACCTTGGAGCATGCTAATGCTATGCTAGCCGCCCATGATGCTCAGCACCTTCTTGAGCAAGAGGGAGAGCAAGGAGAAGGAGAGGCCCCCGATTCCGACATGGACACCGAGGATGACATGCCGCCCCTTCCAGCTCCACCATCACCTATGGGCAGCTAGGCTACCGCTAACAACTTAGATGACTTCTAAAGTGGTAGTAGCAAGTTACTCCTCCGCTAAGCCTAAATTTTGGCTTCATGTTGTAATAGGCTAGATGGAGTTGAGCTCCCCCTTTTTATCTTTTGGTGGCAATGTAAATTGATGATGTGGTTGTGTGATCGAAACTTGATGGAAGTTGTAATAGCTGTGTTGAAAACATTCTGCAGCTAGCCTTGTTTTAATTATTGATGGGTTTTCCATTCATTTCTGGGCTGCGATGTGAGCTACAAAGTTGTTTGGAATTTGTCAAACAAAATGATCACCAAATTGCAACCACATTGGTTAAGCGAAATAAAAATGGCAACCAAAACACTACAGCACGGCCTGCTGAAAAACAGCAAACGCAGAAAGCTAAAGATTGAATTTTTCGGCTTAGTTCCAGTCCGAATTTGAATCTGAGCCCAACATGAAAGTTGTAGAGCATGAAATTTTAGAGCTACTGACCGAATTGGAGCATTTGACTTGCTTCCTGTTGGGAGATATGATTTTTTCTTCCGAACTGTGTGTTGATATGTCATTATTTACGCAGTATACTTCAATATATTGTCACGTTCTATCTTGTCATTCATTATGCAAGTTTATGAATTGTGGCTAATACAAGTACCTACTGCAGATGGCAATCACCCGCAGCGGTCATGACGCTAGTGGCTCCAATGCTAACCAGCAGGGGCCAGAGGGGCAGCAACAGCCACCACCACCTCCTCCACCGCAGCAACCTCCAACGTGGCAGCAGTTGTATGCTACGCAGACGGAGATTCTACGGAACCTGCAGCATCAGCAACAAATGATGCAACAGCAGATGCTACAGCAGGGAGGTCAACGGGCCCCACAGCCTCAGGTGGCCCGATACGAGGATTTTCTGGCTACCCACCCGCCGATATTCTCAAGAGCCGATGAGCCCTTGGAGGCCGATACCTGGATTCGAGCCATCGAGTCCAAGTTCACCATCCTGGCGACGCCTTGCGCTTCCAACCGCAAGGTAGTGTTCGCGGCACAGCAGCTCCGTGGCCCAGCTCTCCTATGGTGGGAGAACTACCTGGCCCTGCAGCAGGAGGGTCATGTGGTTGAATGGGATGAGTTCAAGGCTGCATTCAAGGCTCATCACATTCCGGCCGGTTTGGTAGATCGGAAGTTGAATGAGTTTCTGGCTCTGACCCAGGGTACCCGCACAGTGCTCCAGTACGCCCAGGCCTTCAATGGTCTGTGCCCATATGTGGGTCATCACGCCGATTCTGACGAGAAGAAGCTGGAGAGGTTCCGACGTGGCCATAACACCAAGTTGAAAGCCCAGTTGGCCACTACCCGTGCTGCCACGTACGGCGATCTCGTGAACCTCGCCATCGCCCAAGAAGACGCCAACATGGTGCACAAGGCGGAGAAGAAGAGGAAGACTCCCGCTGGACCTTCGAGCGCGCAGCCGCCGAGATTCCGCTTGGTACCCCCGGCTGCACCGCAAGGACAGTCCAGGGCACCTCAGGGAGGTGGATGGGTTGCTAGGCCGCCACAGCCTAACGCGCCCCGTTTCCCTCCACCGCCGCAGCAGCAACAGGCACCAAGGCAAAATGCACAACAGCCAGCCCGCCCTGGAGCCGGCTATCAGTGTTTCAAGTGCGGCAGTAATAGTCACTTCATCAAGGATTGCCCGCAGAACAAGCAGCAGAACCAGCGCCCGGGAAATCAGCAAAACAAGGGCAAACAGCAGCAGCGTGTACAGGTTCGGCAAGGACGGCTCAACTACACCACCTTGGCCGACCTACCCGAGGGAGCCCCAGACATGACTGGTACCTTCCCTATCTGCACTCAACCTGCTGTGATATTGTTTGATTCCGGGGCAACACATAGTTTTATAAGCACAAGATTTCATGTGAAATGTGGATTAAAATCTTACCATACCAAATCATCATATGTGATATCAACTGCGGGAGGTAAAATTGCATCCAACCAAGTCACCCGAAAAGTTCCAATCAGGCTGGGAAGTAAAACATTTCCTACTAATTTAATTCTGCTTGGTATGGAAGGGATTGACATTGTCTTGGGAGCTAGTTGCATGACTCAACATAAGGTTGTGCTAGATGTTGCGGAACGAGTTGTTGAAATAAACTCGCCCACGCATGGCCCTAGTGTGCTATATCTGCCACAACGGACTTGCGTCAATGCGTGTGCTTATACAATGGTAGAAACCCAACTAAAGGACATTCCGGTGGTATGTGAGTATGCCGATGTATTTCCGGATGACTTACCTGGGATGCCGCCGGATAGGGACATTGAATTTGTGATTGAACTTCAACCTGGCACAGCACCTATATCAAAGAGACCATATAGAATGCCACCCAATGAATTGGCTGAATTAAAAATTCAACTCCAAGAACTGCTAGACAAGGGTTTCATTCGTCCAAGTGTATCACCTTGGGGATTTCCCGCTATCTTTGTGAAGAAGAAGGACCATTCCTTGAGGTTGTGTATTGATTACCGGCCTCTCAAACCCACTCCCCCGTATTGACATTCTGTTTGACCAACTAGCTGGCGTCAGAGTGTTCTCCAAGATTGACCTTCGCTCTGGCTATCACCAAATAAAAATCAGGCCTTGTGACATTCCAAAGACTGCCTTTTCTACACGTTATGGGCTTTATGAATTCTTGGTTATGTCTTTTGGACTCACCAATGCCCCAGCCTACTTCATGTACCTCATGAATTCGGTCTTCATGTCAGAACTAGACAAGTTTGTGGTGGTTTTCATTGACGACATTCTTATATATTCTAAGAATGAGGAAGAGCATGCCGAGCACCTTCGCATTGTTCTTCAAAGGTTGAGAGATCACCAGCTCTACGCCAAGTTCTCCAAGTGTGAATTCTGGTTAGAGAGCGTGAAATTCTTAGGTCACACGGTTTCCAAGGATGGTATATCCATGGATCCAACCAAAGTGCAAGAGGTGCTAGATTGGCAACCACCTACCTCTGTTCACGAGATTCGGAGTTTTCTGGGTTTAGCCGGTTATTATCGCCGTTTTATTCCGGACTTCTCTAGGATTGCGAAGCCCATGACCGAACTCTTAAAGAAGGGAGTCAAGTTTGAGTGGAATGACAAATGTGATGAAGCTTTCCACACTTTGAGAAGACATTTAACTTCAGCCCCAGTTTTAGCTCAGCCCGATTGCACCAAGCCCTATGATGTCTATTGCGATGCATCAGGCACCGGACTTGGCTGTGTCCTCATGCAAGAGAACCGAGTCATTGCTTATGCTTCTCGAGCACTTAGGCCTCATGAGCAAAACTACCCCACGCATGATCTTGAGTTAGCAGCGGTTATTCATGCTCTCAAGATGTGGAGACACTATGTGATGGGTGTTCCATGCAACATATACACAGACCACAAGAGCCTCAAATATGTCTTCACTCAGGCACATCTGAACATGAGACAGCGAAGATGGTTGGAGTTAGCAAAGGACTATGACCTTAGTGTGCATTATCACCCCGGGAAGGCTAATGTGGTTGCGGATGCGCTAAGCCGCAAGGCTCATTGTCATTGTCTTTCCGTGGAGTCCTACGCTGACACCTTATGTCATGAAATGGCAAAGCTCAACTTAGAGATTGTTCCACACGGGTACTTCAACCATATTGCAGTTGAACCAACCTTGCACGATCAGATTGTTGTAGCCCAATTAAAAGACGCGAGCATTAAAATCCTTAAAAGGAAATTGTCAAAGGAGAAGGTGAAAGAGAAGTACAAGTGTTTCCGGCTGGATGGGCAGGGAGTGATGTGGTTTGGACATCGCCTCGTGGTGCCCAAAAACACGGAACTCCGGAGGAAGATTATGGATGAGGCCCATCTCTCCAAATTTTCTATCCATCCCGGTAGCACCAAAATGTACCAAGATTTGAAACAAAATTTTTGGTGGACTCGGATGAAGCGAGAAATTGCCACGTATGTGTCGGAATGTGACTCATGCCAGCGGGTCAAGGCAAGCCACTTGAAGGTAGCAGGCACGCTTCAACCTCTACCTATTCCCTCATGGAAGTGGGAAGATATAAGCATGGATTTCATTGTTGGACTTCCCAGAACCCCTCAGGGGCACGACTCCATTTGGGTAATTGTGGATTGCCTTACCAAGACCGCACATTTTATTCCGGTCAATACCATTTATACCGCTAAGAGGTACGCGGAGATTTATTTGGAACGGATCGTTTGTCTACATGGGGTACCCAAGACGATAATTTCAGATCGTGGTGCTCCGTTCGTAGCACGCTTTTGGGAACAATTGCAATTATCCCTAGGCACAAAGCTGATCCGTAGTTCAGCATATCACCCTCAGACCGACGGGCAGACGGAAAGGGTAAATCAAATACTCGAGGATATGCTTCGAGCTTGTGTTATTCATTATGGAAAGAATTGGGAGAAGTATTTATCTCTGGCCGAATTCTCCTATAACAACAGCTACCAAGCAAGTCTTAAAATGGCACCTTTCGAAGCCTTGTATGGTAGAAGATGCCGGACCCCGTTGTGTTGGTCCCAGGCAGGCGAGAGGTATACCTATGGCCCTGACCTTGTAAAGGAAGCAGAAGAAAAGGTTAGGATCGTTCATGAAAATTTAAGAACCGCCCAGTCACGGCAAAAGAGTTACTTTGATCAACGGCGGAAACCACTTCAGTTTGAAGTTGGTGATCACGTGTATCTCAAGGTCTCCCCGACCAAGGGTGTGCAAAGATTTGGATTAAAGGGAAAACTCGCGCCTCGTTACATCGGCCCATATGAAATTACTCAACAATGTGGACCGGTAGCCTACCGTGTGAAGCTTCCCGAGAAGCTCTCAGCCGTACACGATGTGTTCCATGTTTCCCAACTCAAGAGGTGTCTTCGTGTTCCGACTGAAGTTGTTGAACAAGAGGAACTCTCGGTTGAACCGGATCTCTCTTATGATGAGCATCCCGTTAAAATCCTCGACGAGAAAGAGAGACAAACACGAAGGAAGGGAGTTAAAATGTACAAAATTCTGTGGAGCCATCACTCCGAGGATGAAGCCATGTGGGAAACTGAGTACTATCTTAAGAAGAATTACCCCGACATTCTTTCGTAAGCCAAGGTACTTTTCCCGCCTTATTCCTAAGTTTAATCGAATCTCGGGACGAGATTCCTTTTAAGGGGGGTAGGCTGTGACATCTCTGATATAATAATGAATAAAACACATATGAAACAGGTTAAAAAGGGAATTATGGGTTAAAAATTTAAAAATCCATCAAAAATTCCAACTTAAATTCAAAAACAAGGGTTGTTTGGCACCCAACTGAAAACTCAAGAATTTTGTACTAAACATGAAAATCTCCAAAAATTAAAGTTGTTGGTCATCACAAATAAGCCCTAGTCACTGTTTGGAATTTTTGAAAATTTTGCAGTTTAGTCCCTCAAAAACTAGAAATACCATTCTAGGCACCTTTTTGTTTTTGGGTTGTTTGAGCTCGAAAAATTTGAAATTTCAGGTTCACCCCAAAAAGAAAGTTGTGTCCCATATTTCAAACTCCAACTTTTATTTCCACACTTTTTCAAGTTCAGTTCAAATTTTTGGAGAAAATTCAAAAGTGGCAGTGGTGCTCCCCGGGGCTGCCAGCTCGGCCCTGGCGCGCTCTGCGCCTGGCCGGAGCTCGGCCGCCACGTGGCCGGCGAGCGGCGGAGGCCGCGCCGAGCTGGCCGAGCCGTGGCGTTGGGTGGCGCTTGTCGCCTTGTGCTTGTCCAACCTCTCCCGAGCAGTCGCATCGCCGTCGTCAAGCCGCTTCGCCTCACGCCGCGCGAGCGCCATCATGCGGTCGGAGCGCCGCCGTGGCCGCGCGCGCGCGTCGCGCTGAGCCGCTCCGCAGGCCGCGATTCCGTCCCACTATGCTCCAAGACACCCTGTAGACGATCTCACAGCGTCACGCAAGGATCTCCCTCGCCAGTCGAGCCGCTCGCGCTCTGTCCGAGCTCCCAGCGCATCAATGGCGCGTCACGTCGGCCATTACTCCGCGCGCACGCTCCCGAGGCATCACGACCCCTCTCTAGCGTGCCAAGGCACTCACCCGAGCCACTCACTCACTCCCCTAGCACGCTCACCTCACCAGTTCGTCTCCTCGCGCTCTTCCCCGTCGTCTTCAACCTTGCGACGCGCGGACCGAGCCGAGCCTCGAGGCAAAATTCGCCCTCCACTCTCCACCATTCCCAAATTCCTCGCGCACGAAGCTAGAACCCTCCTCTGGCCTCCCATTCCCCCACTTCTCTCGAGCTATTGTCGCTTCTCCGGCGAGAAATCAAGATTTCCCCCAAATCGCGATTTTCGGCCGCCGGAGCACCCTCACGTCGAGAACCCACTCCGAGCCGTCCACGAGGTCAGCACGCCATTAGCTTCCTCGAGCTCCACTGGTGCTCTAGGACCCTTCAAACCTCGACGAGACCCACCGACCTCACCGGCGTAGAAGTCGTGGCGGCCGCGCCGCCACTGCATCGTCGCCGGCGAAACTCCGAGCTTCCCCGGCCCCCCAACCGTCACCAATCGAGTCGTGGTGAGCCCCTAGTGCTTTTCCCCCACTTCCCCGACCCTAACTCGTCGTCGTTTGGCCGGCGTAGCAACGCCGACGACCCGAGGACCTTTCTTCATCGTCTTCGTTTTTCTAGGGTTCTCTGTGCAAAAGTCAGGGACTTGTTCGTAAGGTTTTGAAAGTTCTAGGGTCCCCGGCGTAAAAAGATTCTTAAACCTAGATCTAATTTTCCCGAATCTTGTAAAATCCGTTAAAAATCGTACAAAAATCAGAAAAATGCACAAAAATACTCCCTGGATTCGTGAGATTGTAAACTCCAATCTCCTTGAAGCATGTGTATACTTTTGGTGAACCATTTTTGAATTAAAATTCAAACTGTGAAATTTGAAACTTGTGCACCATTTCAAATCCAGAGCTCCGCTAGAGTTGATCTTCGGATATGTTGTTTGTAGTGACTTTGGACACCTTGTGTCCAAAGGGGACCTAAAAATGTGTACTGTAGCTTCAGTTATGAATTAATTTGTGTTTCCTGTCTTTTTGTAGTCCAGAAATTATTAAAAATCATCCATGCAGTGACAAATCACCATTTTTCTCCAGAGGCCTAAAAACGTGTTAGCACACCTGTTAAAAATGAAAAACTTAATTTTTGCTCTGTTTAGACCAGCAAATAAATACATATGTGTTTTTGGATAAAAATTTATTGAGGACTGTCCAAGGGTTATTTTGAGCCATCACTTGGCCAGAGCCCTCCTTGAACTTATGCCTAGCCTTGGTAGGAAAATTTCTTGATTTGAATGAATTTTCAATTTTATATGAATTTATTTCATTTCTGCAAGCAGCAGTTTGTTATATTTTTAATAAATTTTGTGTAGCTCAGATTTAGCTAAATTTTGGAGTGAGCTTAGCTCTTATACTCCAGTAGCTGTCATAACGTTAGAGCAACCCGGAGGCTAACCTCCAGTTAGAGCAAGAAGGCAAGCCCCGGAGCATAACCTAACCTTTACCAATTATGCACTTATGAATTCTCTTGCTTGTGCATTTACGTTTCAAGGAGTTGATTGAATACCTTAGCTGCACATTTCCTAGTACCTATGACTTGCAACACTAGTATGAAAGGATCGATAGGGCATTGCTTTAGGTCCGTTACAAGTCGAGTGATTTCCTGTCACTCGCGAGACATAGGAGTTGCTTGTCTTTACTTATGTTGGAATCATAAGGATTGACGGGCGGGGTGATAGATGTAGATCTCCCGTCCGTGTATGATAATTGATTTAAGGTCGAAACATGTGGTTGAGTGTGTCAAGTTTTTGAACGTACCACATGCATGCCGATATATGGGAGTCGGTAAGCCCGGTACCAGATTGAAGCAGCTAGGGCCGATAGCCACCTCTCCTTGGAAACTTTGTTTTCCCCTGCCGTACACTTGTGGATATATGCGTGAGACTATGAGTGAAGCAGTAAACCTTTATCCTAAGGAAATGGACCCGGTTCCGAATTGTGGATCGATGGGAAAGGTTGGGAAGTGCTTGTACCTTTTATAGCAAGCATTATCCGTGTGTGTTGGGTTTCCCCTGGCCAGGTAGCAAAATTCGGTTCGAACTGTCCGCTTCTCGCGGTTAATGAGACTGCTTGACCGCCTTGCTACATTGAGTAACAAGTGGAACTTTGAGATTGATGAACTTGTTCTATGAAATAAATTGTATTGCACCACTTGTATGCTTAGAGAGGATGCAAATCTAGAATGGTTAAATCTAATAGAATATGATGCTAAAACATGAAAGCAAGGACCTACTCTTAGTTGCTTTTTGGCAAACAAACCCACCAGCCAAAAGCCTCTCATGTCTAGATGTCGGTGATGTAGTTTTCACCCGACGGGTAAGCCTTGCTGAGTATTAGTATACTCAGCCTTGCTTGTGGCATTGATTTACAGGTACAATGTTGGATGTGGCAGTCGATGCTTTGACTTGGCCTACCCAGGTTCCCCCTGGATGGCACATCGAGTGGGTTCCGTCCTCTGCCGAGGATCGGGAGGAGTAGCACCGTGGCAGGCTTCAGCATGGTGTTACTTGTATCGTCGTTAGTTTTGTCTTCCGCTGCAATGAAACTTTATTTCCGCTGCAATGAACTACTTTGTTTCCGCTGCAAGACTTTAATACTCTGATTTAAATTTGAACTCGGTTTGTAATAACTTTGAGATTCTATTTGTGAATGTCAATTTGTGGAATGTTGTAATCTCTGGAACTCACCTTCGTGTGGGCGTGCTGTTGTTTCGATCGAGAAAAGTACGTGGTTAATCGGGTTTAATCCGACGGCGCTCCAGCTTATTCCGGATTAAGTGCCTGACTACTCGGTTAGTGGTTCCGGGGTACTTAACTTGGAATAATTTCGGAGTGGTCCGCCACAATCGGCTTCCTTCTACTCGCACAGCCGAGTACTTTAGGGGATTCTACAATGGTTTCAAGGAAGAATCTATGCCTTTGCATGTATATTCCGATCCTGATCATCACTTTGAGCTCCCTTTCAAATTCTGATTCGATGATATCAATACCGATGAGGACAGCCAAAAGAACTTCAAGGAAATCATTGTCCCTCAAATACTCCCCGCAGGCATGTTCATGGGTAAAAAGCAGCAATCTTTTGAATATTATCATCCATCATTGGCTGCTCATCAAATCGGATTTGGCCAAGGGCCAATTTCTTTGTACTTGGCCGATATGGTGAAGCCTAGAGATACAGTCCCCTCAGGCATAGCATATGATAGACTGATGAGTTTATCACCTCTTCGGGAAACTATAGACTTATCCCTTTGGAAATTCTCAAGCTTCACCACGGCCTCATTCAAAACATGGTGGCAAGAATGGAGGAATCACCTTTTCAGCCAACCTGCTCAAGAGTACTGCATAATTCTCAATCCCGACTTCAAAACCAGTGATCAGGTAAAAACTTCACACTTAGTCATTCCTCTTTAATTACTGATTACTTTGTACTTAACCTCTTTTCTCTTTCTATCTTTGATTACAGGAGGTGACAATAAATCTCCCTTCACTTAGTAACAGTGGCCGTCCGATTGAGTATATGCCTCCCTCAGACAATCCTTACATTGGGAGTTCCAGTCCATCTGTGATGGACGTCGTTACTGGTCGGAACAGGAAATCGGCCAAGATCATTCCCTCTCCCATGCAACACGGCACTAGCTCTTCTAAAAGGCTGAAGAAGAAAACACAAGGGACTTCTTCTTCCATGGCTAGCCAAGAAGACATCAAACCATCGGAGCTATCGGCCATTCCTTCAAAAGTCGGAGAAAAACGTCGTTTGGTGCTATCCAAAACAACTTCAAGGAAGCTTCCTAAAATTGCCCGTAAGATTTCAGCTTCAGAAGCAGCACGACGTATATCTCAAGTACGTTTCGACACTGGTGGCTCATCAACTCCTGAAACAGGCACACCAAATCCGATTTAGGCTAACCCATCGGATACTGCAACAGCAACTACATCGGAACAGGTAAACACATCTTCGATTTGTCGTGACTTCATGATTTCTCAATCTTACTTCATGTGAAAAACAGGCACCTTCCCAGACTCGCAAACCAAATGAAACAAGAGCTGCCCCGATTTCCTCCTGCCTGCCGATTCCTCTATTGGTTATCATTCAACCAACCCAAGCTCCGGAAATGGCCCAAGAAACCATAGTAAGGATGATTTCTAAAATCTTCACCATTGCACACATCAACTTATTTCATTTCTTACATCCAAAATTTTTATGTTTAGGGACGAACCACAATTGCTTCTATCGGAATAGCAATCGGTCCTTCTCAACCGACTCAGTTTGATGAAGTCAACCTAAAGCGGGTAATTCTCTTTCTTTGTCTTTACTTTTAGAAAACGGCAACATCCGATTCTTACTTTTATTTCTCAGGCACAAGATTCTCCAACCCCCAGTGCCCTTGTAGCGGAACTGGCTGGTCCCTCTACAGCAGAATCGGCTCCCAGCTCCGATCCAATCAAGTCTTACCTTGTGAAGAACGCTGATCCCGTCCGATCAGTTTTCAAACATTTGCAAGGTCGGATACCTAAATCGGTTGAAGAGGTTCTTTTTCCAGCTGCCTTTATTGAGTTCAATTACTATCAAGTAACCAAGGCTCAGAAGAGATTGTCCGATCGAGCCGAGTTTGAAAAATCAGCTAAGGACCAGGAGCAATTCGAATCGGACATTGAAGGCATAGCTACCCAAAGCGGACACAAAGCAAACCCAGGAAGCTCTGGAGAAGGCTAAGTCCGATTTGGTGTCTCAACGTGAAGTCCATATGCAAGCTATAGCCAAGATCGATGCAGAGCTGGAAAATGTAGAAGCCAATCTACAGCAAATCCCAGGGACGCTGACAACCTTTGAACAAAACAAGCAAATCCTCATTCAAAAGGTTGACCAGTTGAAGCAAAATCTGAAGCTGATTGAGGGTTCAGCTGAGGAAGATCAGAAAGCCATTTCCGATGTAGATGCTATTCGCCTGCGCACGATTCAAGCGATCCAAGACTTCCTTGGGTTGTTGTAAAACTTATTCGAAAACATCCTTCGCAATGTAATATATTCATTGAAGTTGCCAAACTGTTCCGTATGTGTGAATCTTCGTCTTATCTTGTGACTGATCTCTGCCAAGTCTGTAACATATTTATTGTCTTTAACCAATGCGATCGGCTTTTACAGCGAATCTCCTGAAAATTTTAGCTTTTGACCAAAAATACATTGGTCCTCGCTCCCATTTATATTGAAAATTGAATGCTCTGAACTGGGTAGGTAGATCTTTTGCCTATAAATAGGACCATACGCTGAATCCACCATATCACCCTTCCTGCTATCTGTAACACCCTAAAAATGCCCTATTTAAAATTTAGTAATTAATTAACTTTTTATATTCAAGTGCTCATGAAAAATGCAGGGAAAATGAAATTTTGAATAATTAAAAGCAAATATAGGGTATAGAAACATTATTGTTGCATTCATGCTGGTGCATCTATTTTTGATTGTTGCATTCAAATTTGAATTTGAATTTGAATTCAAATGAGTGTTTGGATAAAAGAAAAACCTTTTCTTTTCTCTCTCTTTTTCCTTCTTCCTTTTCAGCCCAGCCGGCCCACTCCTCCTCTCTTTTCTTTCTTCCCCGCGGCCCATCTTCTCTCTTTCCTTCCTGCGGCCCAGCTCCTTTGTGCAGCCCACCACCGTAGCCCAGCCCCGCGCCTTCCCCTCTTGAGCCGCTGACCAGTGTGTCCGACCTGTCGGCACTTTCTCCCTCCGCAGCCGCGCGCGTTCTCTCTCTCTCTACCGCTGACACGCTGGCCCCACCTGTCAGCTTCGTCTTCTCCGCGTTGTAGCCGAGCCGGACTCGAGTCCGACCGTGCCGCCGCGAATCCGCCTCGCTCACGCGCCGCGCCCGGACTCTGCTGCTTGGCACGCACGCCAAGGCGACCCTAGAGCCCCTATTTAAGCGCCGCCTCCCCCTCGCTCAACCCCCTCCTTCAAAACCCTAGCCGCCGCCCTCTTTTCGAGCCGCCGCCGCCAATCCATCGCTCCACCGCCTTATTGCCGCCAATAACCAGCCCAGGAGCTTCGCAAGGTAAAGAGGAAGCCGCCAAGACCTTTTTCCCCTTCCCCCTCGCTTTGTAGCGCTCAAAATCGCTCGTCGGAGTTCCGTTCTCGCCGCCGCTCGTCGCCGGCCTTTTCCGCCACCCGAGCCTCGAGCATGACCCCCAAATCGAGTTCTCCATCTTCCTCTCTCTCTTTTGAGCTAGCTGCGGCGAGATTTGGTCCACCGTAGCGCCGAGCCGAGCCAACTCCGGCGAGGGCGCCGCCACGCGCCACCGCAACCGTGGTGCTCCGGTGCCCAACGCCTAGATCTAATCTCAGCCGTAGGATTCAAAACCGACGGCCAGATCTGAAACCCGAGTTAAACCGAGCCGGTTCACCGTGAACCCGTGAACCGTGGTTCATGGCCGGTCTACGGTCCGGTCCACCGTGACGTCAGCCGACGTCAGCATCTAGCCGCCGCCGTGCCCATTTTACAAAAGAGCCCCTCTATTTTCTGGAAATCAACCCATGGTCCACCTCTATACAAAAGTATTTACAACCAAGTCCTTTTTCTTTCGGTTTAGCCCTTGCTCTTTTGAAAAATAGTGCCCGCCGTCCTAGATGGCAGTTTTACCCCGTAGCCCTCGGGTTTTTATACGAAATTATGTTTTAGGTCCCTGGTTTCTTTCAAAAACACCCCTGGAAGCCTAAAACCTTTACCAGCAAGCCCCTAGAGTCCGTTTTAAGCGTAGTTTCTCCGTTTTAACTCCGATTTGACTGATTTTTGCGCTCATGTGTTCGTAGTGAAGCGTACAATAACTCTAAAGCCTTCTTTTCATCTTTTGTTTATGTTTGGTGTACTGTTCTAATTAAATGCCTTGTTTGCATGTATGTGTGGATGCTTGCGTGGTGATCAATGTGAGTAGTGGACGAGCCATTCGAGTTCGCCGACGATCCCGTTCCCGAAGAGCAGGAGCAGCAGCAGTTCGCTGAGGAAGGCAAGTATAACACGGACCATCCTTGTTACCTATACACCGATTAATCACATAAATCATATGCATGTGTCTAATACTGTTAACCACTAAGGATTTTCCTAGTCTTTACCTTATTCCTTGTTTACCCGGGTTTTATGCATTATGGTTAGACTATGCTACGCGCTGCAACCAACATTTATTTTTATGTTAATATTGAATTAATGGTTCACCTCAATGATGGTTAAAAGATGCTTTTTAGCAACATGGTTCGGGGAACTAGAGCATGTGTTGTGTGCTTTCTTCTAGTGTCTCTATAAGGTTTGGTCTAGGGAATTAGAGCATGTGCTTCGTGCTTTGTTCTAATGTCTCTCCATAAAGTCCGGTTCTTAAAGAGACAACCCAGCAACCTGTTCGCCGCCGTTGGAACTATAATGGCTCTGGTCTTGGATGATTAGCTTGTACGCCTCTAGCTCGCCAGTGGTTACTGAAAGGCGTATGTGGGGAACATTCGTGAGAGTATAGTTTGATCCATCGAGGACGGTTTTATCCGTTGGCTATGTCTCGTTAGGCAAAGTCCCGTGATGTAAGCGCCCGATGTACGGCAGCTTCACACGTTGCGATGATTGCGCTCTCGCTCTGGACGCCATTGACCCCCTCACGTTGCGCCCTGAGCGTACGTCAATCTCGATGCCTCGGGTTATGCTGCCTATGTTGAACCAAAAAGGCTACTGTGCTTGTTAGGGTGTTTTGTGAAAGTCCTCGTAACATAAATTCTTTTGGATTTATGTGACCGGCGGGTAAAGGGCGAAACCTCTGCAGAGTATTGATCTATCATGATAGCCGTGCTCACGGATACGAGCGGCCTGAATCCTTTTTGATTAGAAGATGATATTAGTTGTTGATGTTGGTTTGTTCTATAATCATTTATACCTTATTAATGGGTTTATACTTGGGTTCTACTCATTTGTAGTAAATTGGATGATAATAAAATGAAACAACTAAAAGTGCTAATGCAGTATAACCGTGTCAAGCCTTTTGTTCTTGCATAACCCGTGTTATACTTGTTAAGTAAGATGGTTTACTTACACTTGCAACTATTCAATAAAATCCCGGATGGGTGACAGATGGAGCAGTGAATGATCAGTCGCTTGCTGAGTTTCCGGAGGATCTGCCGTACTTCTAGCTGTGTTCAACCAGTCGGTGTCCCTGTGGACTTGAGGCGCTACTAGTTATGAAACGTTTAATAATATTAAGACTTCCGCTGTGTTATTTGTTTAAGACTACGTCTTGTGTTAAACTCTGATGTAAACTATTTTATTCGAGCATTGTGTTCTCTCTAATTCAATATTTGTAATCTATATGTGTTCTGTGCACATCCTGGGCACACATATGGAAGCATTCGGATTTCTTGGCAATCTGGGTGTTACAAAGTTGGTATCAGAGCCGTGCTGACTGTAGGATCGCAGCCTAGATAGAACGGTCGATTAGAACTTGCTTAATCCTTGCTCTAAAAATTATTTTACATCCTAGAGTTGAGTTTCTGTGAAAAATCATGTTCTATTCTACCTCTGTCCTTTTTGAAAATTTTCTAAACTTTAATCTAAGGCCCTCCTCTAGTTTTCACTTCTATAGATGGCTCGACAGAAATAGACAGTCCGCAAGAGCACTGATGGCTACCTTCCACCCCGCATCGATGAGTACCCATTGGTGGCACGCAACCCGGATGCCTACAAGGAGCTTCTTAGGCAGTAGGCCGAAGAAGGGGACCCCGAGGAGCTAGAGACCGAGCCCGTGGAGTTAGAGCAACAACAAGAGAAGAATGAGGAGCTGCAGCACCAGTTGGGAGGACCTGCGCCACGCAGTCCAGAGTTCAGTGCACAGTCGCCACCACACAGAAGGACTCGATATAGCACCCTAGCTTACTGCACCACCATCGACCCTAAATGCTACCATAAGTTGTAATAGAGATCAAATAGAACGTTTTCGGGTCCAAAACTAGTCTAAGGGTGTCGAGTCTTGTGTGAACCATGTCTTTAAATGTTTGAATGAATTGTCATTATGCTTATGTGTGATTTGAATCTTTGTAATGATTGTGATGAGCGTGGATGAAAGTCTGCAATCATCTAGTATTGGATTAAGGTATAAGGTATTTAATGGATAGATAGTTGGGTTCCTAACCTCTCCTTTGCACATCATCTATTATCTTTCCTATCGCCTGAGTACCTTATCTTGTCAGTGGATTGCTTCTGTTCTTGACACTGGTTCAGACATGACTGTGATTGTGAATGTCGGGATTTTGATTTGTGACAGATGGTTGGGACAAGAGGATCGTCGGGTGGTGGCAATCAAAACCAGAACCAGAACCAGAATCAGAATCAGAACCAGAACCAGCCGCCCACCATCGAGGATCTGGTCCGCATGCAGACGCAAACGATGCAACAGTTGACTCAGGCCATAGCTTTGATGCAGCAGAACCTGCAGAATCCACCTGTTCAGCCACCTCCCTAGCCCATCCGGGACAAGAGGGGAGAGTTCTTGAAGAGGCGCCCGCCAAAGTTCTCCCGCGCCAAGGACCCGATGGAAGCTAAAGACTGGATCAAGGCAGTGGAGAGACAGCTCGACATTGCTCAGTGTGATGACAGGGAGAAGGTGCTCTACGCCTCTGGACAGTTTGAAGGAGCCGCTCTCGACTGGTGGGTGGCATACCAATATGCGCAACCCGATCGCGACCAGATCACCTGGCAGCGGTTCAGTGACGACTTCAGTGCTCACCATGTGCCTGAGGGACTGACGGTCCTGAAGAAGAAGGAGTTCCTAGCCCTGACGCAGGAAGGAATGAGTGTCACTGCCTACCGTGACAAGTTCCTCGAGCTGGCCCGCTACGCACCAGATGAGGTGTCGACAGACGAGAAGAGGCAGACTCGCTTCCGGAGCGGACTCCAGGATGCCTTGCAGCTGCAGTTGATGTGCATCACCTTCCCAACCTTCGGCGGGCTGGTCGATGGTGCTCTGATGGTGGAGCACAAGCGCCGTGAGATTGAGGACAAGAAGAGAAAGATCATGAACCAGCAATCCGGCAGCAACGTCCGCTCCCGCTACAACCCCCAGCAGGTGAATCAGCAGCGCACTCAGGGACAGTCAAGCCTTCAGAACCACGGTCAGAACCAGCAACGTCCCCAGTATGCACCACCCCAGCAGCAACAGCAGCGCTACCAGAACATGCAGCAGAACACTCAGGCTTCACGCACTATCCAGGCTAACACCATTCCTATCGGCCCAATGGCATGCTACCACTGTGGAGAATAGGGACATTATGCTAACTCTTGTCCCCGGAGGGTCCAGAACTCCACCGGTCAGAATAACAACCAGAAGGCAGGACCACAACCAACTCAGAATGGAAATCAGCAGTAGGCATAGGGGAACCGTGGCCAACAGAACTATGCCAAGGGCAGGCTCAACCATGTGGGAGCAGAAACTACAGAAGGAGCCACAGATGTGGTAGTCGGTACGTTTCCGGTCAACTCACAACCTGCTACAGTTTTGTTCGATTCTGGATCTTCGCATGCTTTTATATCTTCTGATTTCGTGAAAAAGATCTTGATGCTTATGCGACCTATGGGGAACACTATGTTAGTTAACTCACCAGGGGGAGAACTTCGGGCCACATTACGTTGTCCTAATGTAGCAGTTAACATAAGGGGGGTAGACTTCTTAGCACACCCTATAGTCCTAAATTCTATCGGGATGGATCTGATTTTGGGAATGAGCTGGCTAGCATGCCGTCATACAGTGTTCTAAGCGTGCAGTTCAGTTAGTGGCTCCATCAGGGGAGAAGATTGAGTATCAGGCAACCAAATCAACAGAGCCCGGTCAGGTCAATCACGCTAAAGGCACAGAGTTGAAGGACATTCGAGTGGTGAACGAGTATCCAGATGTGTTCCCAGATGAATTGCCAGGAGTGCATGATGTGTTCCATGTGTCCCAGCTGAAGAAGTATTTACGGGTGCCAGAGGAACAGATTCCGTTGGAGGAGTTGAATGTGCAGGAGGACCTTACTTATGAGGAGTATCCGATCAAGATCTTAGAGGAGTCCGAGAGGGTCACCAGGAACAAAGTGATACGTATGTGCAAGGTTCAGTGGAATCGTCATACAGAGAATGAGGCAACCTGGGAACGGGAGGATGATCTCAAGGCAGAATATCCACATCTCTTCCAATCCACGTCCGAATCTCGGGGACGAGATTCATCTTAAGGGGGGTAGGTTTGTAACACCCTAAAAATGCCCTATTTAAAATTTAGTAATTAATTAACTTTTTATATTCAAGTGCTCATGAAAAATGCAGGGAAAATTAAATTTTGAATAATTAAAAGCAAATATAGGGTATAGAAACATTATTGTTGCATTCTTTTGAGCTAGCTGCGGCGAGATTTGGTCCACCGTAGCGCCGAGCCGAGCCAACTCCAGCGAGGGCGCCGCCACGCGCCGCCGCAACCGCCGTGCTCCTGTGACCCAACGCCTAGATCTAATCTCAGCCGTAGGATTCAAAACCGACGGCCAGATCTGAAACCCGAGTTAAACCGAGCCGGTTCACCGTGAACCCGTGAACCGCGTTCATGGCCGGTCTACGGTCCGGTCCACCGTGACGTCAGCCGACGTTAGCATCTAGACGCCGCCGTGCCCGTTTTACAAAAGAGCCCCTCTGTTTTCTAGAAATCAACCCGCGGTCCACCTCTATACAAAAGTATTTACAACCAAGTCCTTTTTCTTTCGGTTTAGCCCCTGCTCTTTTGAAAAATAGTGCCCGCCGTCCTAGATGGCAGTTTTACCCCGTAGCCCTCGGGTTTTTATACGAAATTATGTTTTAGGTCCCTGGTTTCTTTCAAAAGCACCCCTGGAATTCTAAAACCTTTACCAGCAAGCCCCTAGAGTCCGTTTTAAGCGTAGTTTCTCCGTTTTAACTCCGATTTGAGTGATTTTCGCGCTCATGTGTTCATAGTGAAGCGTACAGTAACTCTAAAGCCTTCTTTTCATCTTTTGTTTATGTTTGGTGTACTGTTCTAATTAAATGCCTTGTTTGCATGTATGCGTGGATGCTTGCGTGGTGATCAATGTGAGTAGTTGACGAGCCGTTCGAGTTCGCCGACGATCCCATTCCCGAAGAGCAGGAGCAGCAGCAGTTCGCTGAGGAAGGCAAGTATAACACGGACCATCCTTGTTACCTATACACCGATTAATCACATAAATCATATGCATGTGTCTAATACTGTTAACCACTAAGGATGTTCCCAGTCTTTACCTTATTCCTTGTTTACCCGGGTTTTATGCATTATGGTTAGACTATGCTACGCGCTGCAACCAACATTTATTTTTATGTTAATATTGAATTAATGGTTCACCTCAATGATGGTTAAAAGATGCTTTTAGCAACATGGTTCGGGGAACTAGAGCATGTGTTGTGTGCTTTGTTCTAGTGTCTCTATAAGGTTTGGTCTAGGGAATTAGAGCATGTGCTTCGTGCTTTGTTCTAATGTCTCTCCATAAAGTCCGGTTCTTAATGAGACAACCCAGGAACCTGTTCGCCGCCGTTGGAACTATAATGGCTCTGGTCTTGGATGATTAGCTTGTACGCCTCTAGCTCGCCAGTGGTTACTGAAAGGCGTATGTGGGGAACATTCGTGAGAGTATAGTTTGATCCATCGAGGACGGTTTTATCCGTTGGCTATGTCTCGTTAGGCAAAGTCCCATGATGTAAGCGCCCGATGTACGGCAGCTTCACACGTTGCGATGATTGCGCTCTCGCTCTGGACGCCATTGACCCCCTCACGTTGCGCCCTGAGCGTACGTCAATCTCGATGCCTCGGGTTATGCTGCCTATGTCGAACCAAAAAGGCTACTATGCTTGTTAGGGTGTTTTGTGAAAGTCCTCGTAACATAAATTCTTTTGGATTTATGTGACCGGCGGGTAAAGGGCGAAATCTCTGCAGAGTATTGATCTATCATGATAGCCGTGCTCACGGATACGAGCGGCCTGGATCCTTTTTTATTAGAAGATGATATTAGTGGTTGATGTTGGTTTGTTCTATAATCATTTATACCTTATTAATGGGTTTATACTTGGGTTCTACTCATTTGTAGTAAATTGGATGATAATAAAATGAAACAACTAAAAGTGCTAATGCAGTATAACTGTGTCAAGCCTTTTGTTCTTGCATAACCTGTGTTATACTTGTCAAGTAAGATGGTTTACTTACACTTGCAACTATTCAACAAAATCCCGGATGGGTAACAGATGGTGCAGTGAATGATCAGTCGCTTGCTGAGTTTCCGGAGGATCTGCTGTACTTCTAGCTGTGTTCAACCAGTCGGTGTCCCTGTGGACTTGAGGCGCTACTAGTTATGAAACATTTAATAATATTAAGACTTCCGCTGTGTTATTTGTTTAAGACTACGTCTTGTGTTAAACTCTGATGTAAACTATTTTATTCGAGCATTGTGTTCTCTGTGATTCAATATTTGTAATCTATATGTGTTCTGTGGACATCCTCGGCACACATATGGAAGCATTCGGATTTCTTGGAAATCTGGGTGTTACACTATCAAACATGGCATCTTCATCCAATGAGGTATGGAGTACTCCTCTCTCTTCCTCGTACATTTGATTAAGGCAAACTAATATTTCCAATTTTCAGGTTCAACAACAACTTGAGCTCATCATCACTCAACTTCACTCAGGCTCCTCCCTTTCCTCCAATCATCGGCTTTTCTTAGCTACCCACAAGCATGAAGTCATGAACTTGCTTCCCGAAGGATTTACCTCGGTATCATCTTTCATCCATGCCCAAGGCACCGATATATCCAGGGTCCAACGTCAAATTCATAATCTTGAAGGTACTTTGAACAGAGAACAATCCCGACTCATCCACCTACGGAGCAGAAGAGATCGACTTTTGGGAGAAATCCACACCATTAACCAAACCATTTCTATGGTTGAAGATAATATTAACCAGATTCATGCATCTCTTGACTCCAGAAATCAAATCATAGAAAACCATGAGCGTCATGAGTCCCGTATGCAAGCTATCCAAACAATCCAAAACTTCCTGAATACCCTGTAATGTTTTATATTTTTGCCCTAAGGGCGATGCATAACGCATCGGCCATGTATCCCTGAATATGTAGTGGACTATTTTCACTTATTTTTTCTGCTAAAAGCGATACTCTGTATCGGCTATGATATGTTCCGATTTGCCAAAAATCGGCTTATGCACCAACCCAAATGCTGGGATAGTATTTTTTCAAGTATTTTCCATTCAGAGCTCGAGAAAACTCTTCTCCTCACAAAGTCTCCAATATATATGCATTACCTGGAGCACACTGATTTATCTGATATGGACCTTCCCAAGTCGGAGACCATTTACCGAATTTAGAATCTTTAGACCCAATCGGCAAAATTAGCTTCCAAACTAATTTTCCTTGAGAAAATTCTTTAACTTTAACTTTCTTCTTATACCATCTGGCGATACGCTCCTTATTAGCCTCTAAATTTTCAATGGCTTTCAAACGATACTGAGTTAAATCTTCCAACTCATCTTTCATAATAATTGAGTATTCATCGGCTGTTAGCTTATTTTGAAACTCAACACGCCTAGAGCCGATTTTCAACTCCCAAGGTAAGACAGCCTCATGTCCATAAACCAATTGGTAAGGTGACATTTTGATTGCACCGTGACAAGCCATCCGATATGACCATAATGCTTCATGTAGCACAGTATGCCACCTTCTGGGATACTCATCAATCTTTCTTTTTATCAACTTGATCACGCTTTTATTGGAGGCTTCTGCCTGACCATTGGCCTGAGCATAATAAGGAGAAGAATTCAGTATTTTAATTCCCATGCTTTCAGCAAACTCTCCAAATTCCACAGACGTAAACATAGTTCCCTGATCGGTCGTAATCGTTTGAGGAATACCAAACCGATAGATAATATGCTCCTTACCAAAATCTACCATATTAGCTGATGACACAATTTTAAGAGGAATCGCTTCAACCCACTTAGTAAAGTAATCGGTTGCTACCAGCACAAACTTGTGTCCTTTGCTTGATGCAGGGTTAATTTGTCCGATTAGATCAATGCCCCATCCTCGAAAAGGCCAAGACCTCAAAATCGGATTCATAGCAGATGCAGGAGCCCTTTGAACGTTCCCAAAACGCTGACAGTCTTGACAACCCTTGTAATATCTAAAACAATCTTCAAGAATTGTAGGCCAAAAATATCCATTTCTTCTGATCATCCATTTCATCTTGAAAGCCGATTGATGTGTTCCACATACTCCTTCATGTATTTCTCCCATTAATACCTTAGCTTCTTCTGATCCAATACATTTGAGCAAAACTCCATCAATCGTCCGATAATAAAGATCATCTTCAAGTATAACATATTTCAACGCCTGAATCTTTATCTTTCTCTCAACTTTCTTTGATGGATTTTTCAAATACTCATAAATCTCTTTTCTCCAATCGGAATCTTCCAACTCCAAACTTTAAATCTCTCTAATCGGACGATAACCAGATGCTCCTTGAGCCAATCGGTTAGCCTCCCCATTATGACATTTGGGAATATGCTCAATCTTAACAAGCCTGAATTCTTTTAGCAACTGGAGACATTCATCATGATATATTCTCAAAATATCATCATTGCATTCATACTCACCCATCAATTGTATTACCACCAATAAAGAATCTCCGAATATCTCAACAGCATCGGCTTTAATTTCTTTGAGTAGTTTGATACCTTTAAGAACAGCTCGATATTCTGCTTGATTATTAGTGGCTTCTTTCTCAATCGGATAAGAGAATTCAAAACTTGCCCCCCGAGGCGAGATCAACACAATTCCGATTCCAGAGCCAGCTCCACAAGAAGATCCATCGAAAAACAAAGTCCATGGAGCGACTTCTACTAATCCAATCTCCGGACCACAATGATGAGTGACAAAATCGGCCAAAACCTGCCCTTTGACTGCTTTCAATGATTCAAAGTGTAAATCAAACTCTGAAAGAGCCAAAATCCATTTTCCGATTCTTCCATTCAAAATCGGCAATGATAGCATGTATTTTACGACATCATCTTTAAAAACAACCACGCACTCAGTCGATAATAAATAGTGTCTGAGTTTAGTGCAGGAAAAGTATAAACATAAGCATAACTTTTCAACTGGAGAATACCTTGTTTCTGCATCTAAAAGCCTTCTGCTTACAAAGTAAACAACATGCTCTTTTCCTTCAAATTCTTGAATAAGGGCCGATCCAATAGAAGAATCATCAGCCGATGAACAGCTTATTTTTCTGAGGAGGAACTAAAACAGGAGGAGATACCAAATATTTCTTTATTCGCTCCAAAGCTTCTTCCTGCTCCTTTCCCCAGACAAACTTCTGATCGGCCTTCAACTTCAATAAAGGTGTAAACGGCTTAATCCTCCCAGAGAGATTAGAAACAAATCTCCTAATAAAATTAATCTTGCCGATTAATGATTGAAGTTTAGTCTTATTTTCTGGAGCAACAATCTTGTTAATAGAACCTATCAAAGTTTGGCTGATCTCAATTCCTCTTTCGTGAACCATAAATCCCAGAAACTGATCAGCAGAAACCCCAAATGCACACTTTATTGGATTCATCTTCAAACCATGTCGTCTTGTGTAAATCGGCTAAATGTTGTTTGTAGCTTTCCGATTTAACCACCACATCATCAATGTAAATTTCAACAATCTTGCCGATAAGTTCATGGAAAATATAATTCATAGCACGCTGATATGTAGCTCCAGCATTTTTCAAGCCAAAAGTCATAACTACCCATTCATATAAACTAACATGACCCGGACATCGAAAAGCAGTCTTATGAATATCTTCTTTAGCCATAAAAATCTGATTATAACCAGCATTACCGTCCATGAAGCTTATGACTTTGTGTCCTGCTGTAGCATCAACCAACAAATCGGCAATAGGCATGGGATAACCATCCATCGGAGTCGCCTTATTAAGATTCCTGAAATCAATGCAAACACGTAGTTTTCTGTTCTTTTTATATACAGGAACCACATTAGAAATCCATTCAGCATATCAGCATTGCCTAATAAATTTTGCTTCAATCAACTTAGTAGTCTTGGCCTTTATATGAGGTAATATTTTGGGATCACATCGTCGAGAATCTTGCTGATATGGCCGATATCCTGGCTTTATAGGTAACCGATGTTCAACAATAGATCGGTCTAAACCAGGCATTTCATAGTATTCCCAAGCAAAACAATCTTTAAATTCTTTTAACAAAGAGGTCAGCTCTTTCTTGTACTCAGGATCTAATTTTGCACTAATAAACGTCGGCCTTGGTTTATCACCATCTCCTAAGTCTATTTTCTCTAGTACATCGGCCGACGTGAAACCATATCCCAATTTCCCTTCATCTTCTTGAAGAAATTCATCCATCAGGACGATTCTTCCGAGCCGACTTCTTGGATCGGCTGTAGACCGAAATCGGCCACTCTGAGGAATTCAGTATCCAAAGCTCTTCCTGATATACACATCACTTGTTTATAATTCCATGGCTGCACCTCTACAATGGCTATGCTGTATGATGCATCTGCTTTGACAACCTCTACTGTATCCTCAATCCATTGAACCAAACATTGATGCATGGTTGATCGAATGCAACAATTAGCATGGATCCAATCTCTCCCCAGCAACAGATTATATGATCCTTTGCCATTGACTACGAAGAAAGTAGTGGGCAAGGTCTTGCTTCCAATAGTCAATTCCACGCATAGTGCCCCCCGAGCCGGAGAAACTTTTCCTTCATAATCCTTTAACATCATATCTGTCTTGATCAGATCATATTCACCTTTGCCGATTTTGCGAAAAACGGCATATGGTATTAGATTAACAGCTGCTCCACCATCAACCATCATCCTGGTCATTGGCCTACCATCAACATGCCCCTTCAGAAACAAAGGTTTCAAGTGAACCCTTTCTTTTTCTTCTGGTTTCTCAAAAGTTGCTTGCATTGGTTCCAGATTTAATTGAGCCATTGCTTCTTCGACCTTAAAATTTCCTTCATCACTAGCCGATGCCATGAATTCTCTTGGTAGTATAAAAACCATGTTAACATCGGCTGCATTATCATCTTGTCCACATTGTTTAGGACGCCACACTTGAGATGACACCTTCTTATTTCTCAAATGCTGGTGTGACTTTTCCTCTTGGATTTCTTCAAATCGGAGTCTTTGCAACCTCCTCTTTTGTGATTTTGTGACTCCATCCGGGCACCACCTTGGTTTAGGTATTTTAGCCTCACGACGGATATTCCGATCCCGATTTGGCAAAGGCTCTTCATCAGAAACCAAATTGTTAGCACGTTCTTCTAATTCTCTGCTCATAATCGGCTTATTTCCCAACCGATCATACACACTCTGCCTGCCTCCGATTCTTTCATGAACTGGAGTATGCCGATATTCTTCATCTCTCGCTCGAATAATCGGCCGACACTCTCTATCTTCAAATCAAGGCCTTTTGAATGATCTATCCCTTCCATAGCCTCTGTTGCACTATGGACAATCATCTGGAGATGGCAATTTGATTCCCTCTTCCCAGCAGTAGATAAAGAAAGGACATCTCCAATGATCTTCATGCCGATACATCCTTTCCTCGTCCTGCCTTGTTCTCTCTTGTTTATATTGGTATTTCTTGATCAACCCTTGATAAGTAACACGCCTATGAGGGTTTCTAGGATAATCATTCTTCTCCATTTTTCCTTTATCCTTTAAGTCAGAAGCAAAAATTTGTACTTTAGGATCAACAACCCCTTTTCTTTTGCAGACTCCGATGTCAAAAGCTTTGTCTGCAAAGCATTCCCTTTGGCTGGCTCTACCATATTCACTAGGAAAGGATGCCCATCGATCTTCATCGGCTTTTGCAGTTTAGCAGGAATCTCAAACTGCAACCTTCCTTGTTCAATTGCCAATTGAATTTGGTTTCTGAAAACCTTGCAAGTCATTGGTATTATGAGACGTAGCATTATGCCATTTGCAATATGTCATCTTCCTAAGCTCTTCTGCAGATGGAATACTATGATTGGCCGATAACTTGATCATCCCTTCTTTAAGCAGCAAATCGAAAATCTTATCGGCCTTAGTAACATCAAAACCAAATCTTTCTGGTTCTTTTTTACCAAAAGGACAAGCAATCGGCTTCTTATTCTTCACCCATTCTGCCAATCCGATTTCTTTATCTTCATCGGAATCAGAATCGGAGTCAGAACTATACCCAAGATAATTTATCTTCTTATGATAAGGTCGCTTCTGTTCATATATCCGATTCTCATGCCTTGACATTCTTTGTACAATATGACTTAAGCTTTCAAACTCTTGAGCATCATACTTCTCTTTGAGATAAGGAAGTAAACCATCAAAAGCCAACTGTGCCAATTGGGAATCTGTCAAGTTTAATCCATAGCATCTATTTTTTGTCTCCTTGATTCTCTGAATGAAGTTTGCTACCGATTCATCATTCTTTTGCTTCAAGCTTGTCAAATCAGTAATAGTCTTCTCTTGAACACCAGCAAAGAAATATTGATGAAATTGCTTCTCCAGGTCAGACCAATAGATAATTGAATTTGCTGGCAATGTCATAAACCATGAAAAAGCTGGTCTAGATAAAGAGCTTGAAAATAATCGGACCCTCAACACATCAGTAGCAGCAGCTTCTCCACATTGCACTAGAAATCTATTGACATGCTCAATAGTGGAGACATCATCATTACCAGAAAACTTGGTAAAATCAGGGATCTTGTAATGATGAGGATAGGGTAATGAATCATAAGCAGGTGGATAGGGAGTTCTATACATCACAAGCTGAGTCTTGGGCTTCAATCCAAACTGATTTTGCATTATTTCAGCAATTTGAGCTGCCCAATCCACTTGATTTGCTCCCGGTGCTGTTTCTTGACTTGGCTGTGGCGTTCTTGCTATTTCTTGACTTGGCTGAATCGGCCTTGAATATCCTGTTGGTGCCGATTCATTTTGCCTAGATGGCTCTGGTTGACGAGTCATATGCCCTGCAGACTGGTTGGACATTTGACCCTGACCTTGATGTTGAGTATTGCGATATACCTCCATAGCTGGCGTAGTATCATGTGGCTCTGACTGATTTGGCATATTCATGTTAGGTGCTCTTACCGATTCTAGTTTAGGAGTCCATACTTGATATATGATTCCTTTTTCATCAACTAATACCCAATTAACACCGTCAGTATGCGGTACCCATGTCATCTTTGGTTCTTCAGGTTGAGTCTTCTGATTTGATTTAGGAGAAGTCACAAAGTATTCAGGAGGCATTCCCAACCCAGATTTAGGATCATATTCTTTGAAAAAGTCATTTCCCCTTGACGCCGATGGGATCGGCATTGATTGAGTGAACACTGCTGAGCTGTTCGGCAGGGTCTGAATTGGAGGAATAGTAAATGATGTTGTTGATGGAAACTCCTGAATAATCGGCCTTGATGCCGATTGTGTCTGTCTGATTGGCTGATCGGATGCTGAGCCATTAAACACCTGGGAGAATGCATTCTTTGCAGCCCTTGCCTGAACATCCTTTGCGGAGGTGTTAACTTCAAACGGAGGAAATTGCTGGTATGATGGGCCTTTAGACTAAAAATCACTCTCACGCAATGAACGAAGCACTTGGTTATGTAGCTCATTGCCTATGATCTTGCCTTGATTTGCAAACGCATGATGAACTGCCTCATTTATTAATTCATGTATCGTTCCAGGTGCTTCAGCTATCTTGACTTCACGAGGCAATGGAAATTCAACTTTCTTGATAGCTTGACCTCGTTTAGTAGTACTGAATGACTTTAAGCATAACAGTTCAAAATCTTCGACTGCTCTTGCCATGTCAGCTTTCTGCTCATCGGTAAGATCTTCTTTAGTGGTATCAATGACATTCTGAGGTCCAACATCAGAACGACCAGCTTCCTTCCTTGACATAATTGAAGCTTTCGTGTCCCACTGGGCGTGCCAAAAGTGTGTTGACGCAAAAATCGGGAAAGACCTTCACGTACTAGCACATGAAATCAGCTGTGGCCGATGATGCAGGGCGTGCCAGTCAATCTGACCTGTTGATTGACAAGGAAAATCGGACGTTAGTATTATGGCGAAATCAGCTGGGTTTCCGATTTAGCAATGAATTCCAGATTCGGAACTGGTTTCCGATCTTCAATAAAGAAACGGCTAGATCAGCCGATTCCGATGCAAAGCAGAGTGAGATTACTAAAACATAACCTAACAAGCTAAGCAGAGCAACACTTAGAATAGATCTAAACGGCTATATCAGATCCGATAATTAAGTATAAATAATAGCCGATCAAAACCTATTCTAAGCTGGATAGAGGTTTTATAAAACCTAAATGAAGTAACAGCGATACGCCCGATACTAAAGCTTAGATGTTTACTCGATAACTGTCGAATAATTCCAAATGAAGCAACAGCGATACGCCGGTTGCTAAAGCTTGGATCTTACTCAGTAATACGGGACTTACAGGCAAGCCTTGAGATCTAATCACACTCGACGTACCCAGAAGAACTCATGAAACGAAAAAGACGAAGTCATCGACAATGTATGTAAGATGCGAAAAAGTGTAAAGGTTTGTTTGATATTGGTGTGTACAGACTTCCATGACCACGCAGGGTCAATACTTATACTCTGATGAATACGACTTCCTAAACGCTTACGACAAACTTACTTGACGCAAAAAAAAAGACTTCTTACAACCATTTATGACTCAAACTCTAAAGAAAATAACCGACTCTTTATTTCGGTCCTTCTATAAACCAAACCTGGTAGCCTTCCAGGACTCCTTACGTCATCAGCCTTCTCTCCGATTCCAATTTATCGGATTCTGGCTTCGATTCAGACTACCCCTTTTTTCGGATTCCAATTCCGATTTGATCTGCCTTATCTTCCGAACTCCGATTCCGATCCTGCAACTCTGCTTCATTTTTGTCACCGATGTGACCTGTTAAAATCCGATGTCAACACCAACTGCGGCCTGGGGCAGAGCACGCCTTGGCTGTGGTCGGGAAGCCCGTGGAGCTCCCCGGTTCAACTGTGCAAAACACCGAAAATTTGAACTAAATTTTCAAAAGTGCAAACACAAAAGTTGGAGTTTGAAGGGTGGGACACAACTTTCTTTTTGGGGTGAACCTGAAATCACGAATTTTTCAAACTCAAACAGGCCATATTTGAAAGGGTGTTCTGCATGGTTTTTAGGGTTTTTGAGGGGCTTAACTGCAAAATTTGAAAAAGTTCCCAACAGTGACTAGGCTTCATTTGTGATGACAAACAACTTTTATTTTTGGAGATTTTCAAGTTTAGTAAGATATGTTTGAGATCTCGGTTGGGTGTCAAATTAGCCTTATTGAATTTAATCTTTGAATTTGAAAGCTAACCAAGTGTGTTTTTATCCTTGCTGCTTTTTCCCCTGTTTTTAGTGTATCTTTAAAGGTTTATACATCAGGGAAGTCACATACAAACCGAGGGAAGGAAAGATAAGGATTGCTTTACAAGTATAATCCTAACTCCCCTAGATCTTCGGGATACTGTTGATCTTATCGCCAGATCTGGTGGATCTCTATCTTGGGCGCTAAGTCATCACACCGACCAGGCGGATACCCTAGTCGGTGTTCTTCTGGCGGCCCCAACTAGGTAGGCCTTCTTAAGGTAGGCCTACCTGCCCGGAATACCGGACGAGGTTCTTATACCTGTCAGGTAGTAAACCCAACAACGATCTGTAACACCCTAAAAATGCCCTATTTAAAAATTAGTAATTAATTGGTTTTTATATTGAAGTGCTCATAATTAATGTAGGAAAATAAATTTTTTGAATAATTAAAAGCAAATATAGGGTATAGAAACATTACTGTTGCATTCATGCTGATGCATTTATTTTTGATTGTTGAATTCAAATTTGAATTTGAATTTGAATTCAAGTGAGTGTTTGAATAAAAGAAAAACCTTTTCTTTTCTCTCTCTTTTTCTCTCTCTTTCCAGCCCAGCGGCCCAGTTCCTTCTCTCTTTTTCCTACGGCCCGAGCCTTCTTTCCCGCGCGGCCCATCTCCTTTTCCCTTCCCTTCTTTTCTCCGCGGCCCACCAGCGCAGCCCAGCTAGCAGCCCGCCGCGCGCGCTCTCTCTTCCGCTGTGACTGACAGCTTGGACCCGCATGTCGGCGCCTCTCCCTTCCGCCTGCGCAGCGCCCTCTCTTCCCCCGCAGCCGCTGACCAGTGGGCCCGCTCTGTCGGCGCTTCTCTCTTTCTTTCTGCGGCTGACGACTTGGGCCCGCATGTCATCTTCTCCTCCTTCCTCTCGCCGTGAGCGAGCAGAGCTCCTCTCCGCCGCGCCGCCGCGAGTCCGCCTCCGCCCGGACTCCGCTGCTTGGAGCGCACGCCTAGGACTCTCCTCGAGCCCCTTTATAAGCCGCCGCCAACCCCGTCGAGCCGCAGCCCAAACCTAGACGCCGCTTCGAAGCTTGCAGCGCCGCCACCGTAACCCTAGCCGCCGCCGTCGTCTCGAGCTCGTTTCGCCCGCGCTTTGCCGCCTAGATCCGCACCAGAAGCTTCGCCGTGTGGTAAGGAACTCGCCGAGGCCCTAAACCCCCTCCCTCTCGCTCTCCCGCGCTTGCTCGAGCTCGTCGGAGTTCTCAATCCGCCGCCGCTCGTCGCCAGCCGCCACCGCCGTCCCATCCTCGAGTAGGACCCCCAAATCGAGTTCCCCGTCTTCTCCTCTCTCTTTTGAGCCAGCCGCGGCGAGGTTTGGAGCCCCGTAGCCCCCAGCCGAGCCTACTCCGGCGAGGTCGCCGCCGCGCGCCGCCGCGAGCCGCTGTGCTCCGGTGAGCCGAGAGCCCGATCTGTTCTGAGCCGTTCAGATCCAATCCGACGGCCAGATCTAAAAGCCGTTTTAAACCGAGCCGGTTCCCATAAACCGCGGTTCAAGCCGGTCCATGGTTCGGTCAATGATGACGTCAGTCGACGTCAGCATCCACCCGCTGCCGTGGCGTTTTTTGCAAAAGAGACCCTCTGTTTTTCAAAAATCAACCCGCGGTCCACCCCTATTCAAAAGTAATTACAACTAAATCCTTTTTCTTTCGGTTTAGCCCCTGTCCTTTTGAAAAATCATGCCCGCCGTCCTAGAAGTCGTTTTTACACCGCAGCCCTTGTGTTTTTATTCAAAATTACGTTTTAGGTCCCTGGTTTCTTTCAAAAACACCCCTGGAAGCCTAAAATCTTTACCAGCAAGCCCCTAGAGCCCGTTTTTAGCGTAGTTTCTCCGTTTTAACTCCGATTTGAGTGATTTTCGCGCTCACGTGTTCGTAGTGAAGCGTAGAGTAGTTCTAAAGCCTTCTTTTCATCTTTTGTTTATGTTTGGTGTACTGTTCTAATTAAATATCTTGATTGCATGTATGTGTGGATGCTTGTGTGATGATCGATGTGAGTAGTTGCTGAGCCGTTCGAGTTCGCCGACGATCCCGTTCTCGAAGATCAAGTACAGCAGCAGTTCTCTGAGGAAGGCAAGTATAACACGGACCATCCTTGTTACCTATTCACCGATTAATCACATAAATCATATGCATGTGTCTAATACTGTTAACCATTAAGGATGTTCCTAGTCTTTACCCTATTCCTTGTTACCCGGGGTTTTATGCATTATGGTTAGATTATGCTACGTGCTGCAACCAACATTTATTTTTAATGTCAATATTGAATTAATGGTTCACTTCAATGATGGTTAAAAGATGCTTTTTAGCAACATGGTTCGGGGAACTAGAGCATGTGCTGTGTGCTTTGTTCTAGTGTCTCTATAAGGTTTGGTCTAGGGAATTAGAGCATGTGCTTTGTGCTTTGTTCTAATGTCTCTCCATAAGGTCCGGTTCTTAAAGCGGCAACCCAGGAACCTGTTCGCCGCCGTTGGAACTTTAATGGCTCTGGTCTTGGATAACTAGCTTGTACGTCTCTAGCTCGCCAGTGGTTACCGAAAGGCGTATGTGGGGTGCATGGGTGAGAGTATAGTTTGATCCATCGAGGACGGTTTTATCCGTTGGCTATGCCCCGTTAGGCAAAGTCCCGTGATGTAAGCGCCCAAGGTACGGCAGCTTCACACGTTGCGATGATTGCGCTCTCGCTCTGGACGCCATTGACCCCCTCACGTTGCGTCCTGAGCGTACGTCAATCTCGATGCCTCGGGTTATGCTGCCTATGTTGAACCAAAACGGCTACTGTGCTTGTTAGGGTGTTTTGTGAAAGTCCTCGTAACATAAGTTCTTTTGGATTTATGTGACCGGCGGGTAAAGGGCGAAACCTCTGCAGAGTGTTGATCTATCATGATAGCCGTGCTCACGGATACGAGCGGCCTGGATCCTTTTTGATTAGAAGATGATATTAGTGGTTGGTGTTGGTTGGTTCTATAATCACTTATACCTTATAAATGGGTTATACTTGGGATCTACTCATTGATAGTAATTTGGATGATAATAAAATGAAACAACTAAAAGTGCTACTGCAGTTTAACCGTGTCCAGCCTTTTGTCCTTGCATAACCCGTGTTATACTTGTTAAGTAAGATGGTTTACTTACACTTGCAACTATTCAACAAAATCCCGGATGGGTAACAGATGGAGCAATGAATGATCAGTCGCTTGCTGAGTTTCCGGAGGATCTGCCGTACTTCTAAGCTGTGTTCAGCCAGTCGGTGTCCCTGTGGATTTGAGGCTCTACCTAGTTGAAACGTTTAATAGTATTAAGTCTTCCGCTGTGTTATTTGTTTAAGACTATGTCTTGTGCCAAACTCTGTTATAAACTATTTTATTCGAGCATTGTGTTCTCTGTGATTCAATATTTGTAATCTATATGTGTTCTGTGGACATCCTGGGCACACATATGGAAGCATTCGGATTTCTTGGAAATCTGGGTGTTACAAAGTTGGTATCAGAGCCGTGCTGACTGTAGGATCACAGCCTAGATAGAACGGTCGATTAGAACTTGCTTAATCCTTGCTCTAAAAATTATTTCACACCCTAGAGTTGAGTTTCTGTTGAAAAATGGTGTTCTATTCTACCTCTGTCCTTTGTGAAAATTTTCTAGCCCTCCTCTAGTTTTCACTTCCATAGATAGCTCGATAGAGATAGATAGTCCGTAAGAGCACTGATGGCTACCTTCCACCCCGCATCAATGAGTACCCGTTGGAGGCACGCAACCTGGACGCCTACATGGAGCTTCTTAGGCAGGAGGCCGAGGAAGGGAACCCCGAGGAGCTGCAGCACCAGTCGGAAGGACCTGCGCCATGTAGTCCAGAGTTAGGTGCACAGTCACCACCCCATAGAAGGACTAGATACAGCACCCTAGCTCACCGCACCACCATCGACCCTAAATGCTAATGGAAATCAAATAGAACGTTTTTGAGTCAAAACTAGTCTAAGAGTGTCGAGTCTTGTGTGAACCATGTCTTTGAATGCTTGAATGAATTGTCATTATGCTTATGTGTGGTTTGGATCTTTGTAATGTTTCTCATGAGCGTGGACGAAAGTCTGCAATCATCTAGTATTGGATTAAGGTGTAAGGATTTTATAATGAATAAATAGTTGGGTTCCTTATCTCCTGTGCACACCATCTACCACTTTCTCTGTTCTCTGGGTTCCTTATCTTGTTAGTTCAGTGGACCTTCTTCAGTTTATCAGGACTAGCTCTGAGTTTTTGTGAGGAGTATGGCAGGGACCATAAGGGTGGTAGACTTTTTAGCACACCCTATAGTCCTAAACTCTATCGGGATGGATCTGATTTTGGGAATGAGCTGGCTAGCAAAATACGAAGCAGTCATACAGTGTTCTAAGCGTGCAGTTCAGTTAGTGGCTCCATCAGGAGAGAAGATTGAGTATCAGGCAATTAAGTCCTCAGAGACTGGTCAAGGTTTTGGAGGAATCAGAGAGGGTCACCAGGAACAAGGTGATACGCATGTGCAAGGTTCAGTGGAAACGTCACTTAGAAGGTGAAGCAATTTGAGAAAGAAAGGATGGCCTCAAGGCAGAATATCCATATCTCTTCCAATCTACGTCCGAATCTCGGGGACGAGATTCATTTTAAGGGGGGTAGAATTGTAACACCCTAAAAATGCCCTATTTAAAAATTAGTAATTAATTGGTTTTTATATTGAAGTGCTCATAATTAATGTAGGAAAATAAATTTTTTGAATAATTAAAAGCAAATATAGGGTATAGAAACATTACTGTTGCATTCATGCTGATGCATTTATTTTTGATTGTTGAATTCAAATTTGAATTTGAATTTGAATTCAAGTGAGTGTTTGAATAAAAGAAAAACCTTTTCTTTTCTCTCTCTTTTTCTCTCTCTTTCCAGCCCAGCGGCCCAGTTCCTTCTCTCTTTTTCCTACGGCCCGAGCCTTCTTTCCCGCGCGGCCCATCTCCTTTTCCCTTCCCTTCTTTTCTCCGCGGCCCACCAGCGCAGCCCAGCTAGCAGCCCGCCGCGCGCGCTCTCTCTTCCGCTGTGACTGACAGCTTGGACCCGCATGTCGGCCCCTCTCCCTTCCGCCTGCGCAGCGCCCTCTCTTCCCCCGAAGCCGCTGACCAGTGGGCCCGCTCTGTCGGCGCTTCTCTCTTTCTTTCTGCGGCTGACGACTTGGGCCCGCATGTCATCTTCTCCTCCTTCCTCTCGCCGTGAGCGAGCAGAGCTCCTCTCCGCCACGCCGCCGTGAGTCCGCCTCCGCCCGGACTCCGCTGCTTGGAGCGCACGCCTAGGACTCTCCTCGAGCCCCTTTATAAGCCGCCGCTAACCCCGTCGAGCCGCAGCCCAAACCTAGACGCCGCTTCGAAGCTTGCAGCGCCGCCGCCGTAACCCTAGCCGCCGCCGTCGTCTCGAGCTCGTTTCGCCCGCGCTTTGCCGCCTAGATCCGCACCAGAAGCTTTGCCGTGTGGTAAGGAACTCGCCGAGGCCCTAAACCCCCTCCCTCTCGCTCTCCCGCGCTTGCTCGAGCTCGTCGGAGTTCTCAATCCGCCGCCGCTCGTCGCCAGCCGCCACCGCCGTCCCATCCTCGAGTAGGACCCCCAAATCGAGTTCCCCGTCTTCTCCTCTCTCTTTTGAGCCAGCCGCGGCGAGGTTTGGAGCCCCGTAGCCCCCAGCCGAGCCTACTCCGGCGAGGTCGCCGCCGCGCGCCGCCGCGAGCCGCTGTGCTCCGGTGAGCCGAGAGCCCGATCTGTTCTGAGCCGTTTAGATCCAATCCGACGGCCAGATCTAAAAGCCGTTTTAAACCGAGCCGGTTCGCATAAACCGCGGTTCAAGCCGGTCCATGATGACGCCAGCCGACGTCAGCATCCACCCGCTGCCGTGGCGTTTTTTGCAAAAGAGCCCCTCTGTTTTTCAAAAATCAACCCGCGGTCCACCCCTATTCAAAAGTAATTACAACTAAATCCTTTTTCTTTCGGTTTAGCCCCTGTCCTTTTGAAAAATCATGCCCGCCGTCCTAGAAGTCGTTTTTACGCCGCAGCCCTTGTGTTTTTATTCAAAATTACGTTTTAGGTCCCTGGTTTCTTTCAAAAACACCCCTGGAAGCCTAAAATCTTTACCAGCAAGCCCCTAGAGCCCGTTTTTAGCGTAGTTTCTCCGTTTTAACTCTGATTTGAGTGATTTTCGCACTCACGTGTTCGTAGTGAAGCGTAGAGTAGTTCTAAAGCCTTCTTTTCATCTTTTGTTTATGTTTGGTGTACTGTTCTAATTAAATATCTTGATTGCATGTATGTGTGGATGCTTGTGTGATGATCGATGTGAGTAGTTGCTGAGCCGTTCGAGTTCGCCGACGATCCCGTTCTCGAAGATCAAGTACAGCAGCAGTTCTCTGAGGAAGGCAAGTATAACACGGACCATCCTTGTTACCTATTCACCGATTAATCACATAAATCATATGCATGTGTCTAATACTGTTAACCATTAAGGATGTTCCTAGTCTTTACCCTATTCCTTGTTACCCGGGGTTTTATGCATTATGGTTAGATTATGCTACGCGCTGCAACCAACATTTATTTTTAATGTCAATATTGAATTAATGGTTCACTTCAATGATGGTTAAAAGATGCTTTTTAGCAACATGGTTCGGGGAACTAGAGCATGTGCTGTGTGCTTTGTTCTAGTGTCTCTATAAGGTTTGGTCTAGGGAATTAGAGCATGTGCTTTGTGCTTTGTTCTAATGTCTCTCCATAAGGTCCGGTTCTTAAAGCGGCAACCCAGGAACCTGTTCGCCGCCGTTGGAACTATAATGGCTCTGGTCTTGGATAACTAGCTTGTACGTCTCTAGCTCGCCAGTGGTTACCGAAAGGCGTATGTGGGGTGCATGGGTGAGAGTATAGTTTGATCCATCGAGGACGGTTTTATCCGTTGGCTATGCCCCGTTAGGCAAAGTCCCGTGATGTAAGCGCCCAAGGTACGGCAGCTTCACACGTTGCGATGATTGCGCTCTCGCTCTGGACGCCATTGACCCCCTCACGTTGCGTCCTGAGCGTACGTCAATCTCGATGCCTCGGGTTATGCTGCCTATGTTGAACCAAAACGGCTACTGTGCTTGTTAGGGTGTTTTGTGAAAGTCCTCGTAACATAAGTTCTTTTGGATTTATGTGACCGGCGGGTAAAGGGCGAAACCTCTGCAGAGTGTTGATCTATCATGATAGCCGTGCTCACGGATACGAGCGGCCTGGATCCTTTTTGATTAGAAGATGATATTAGTGGTTGGTGTTGGTTGGTTCTATAATCACTTATACCTTATAAATGGGTTATACTTGGGATCTACTCATTGATAGTAATTTGGATGATAATAAAATGAAACAACTAAAAGTGCTACTGCAGTTTAACCGTGTCCAGCCTTTTGTCCTTGCATAACCCGTGTTATACTTGTTAAGTAAGATGGTTTACTTACACTTGCAACTATTCAACAAAATCCCGGATGGGTAACAGATGGAGCAATGAATGATCAGTCGCTTGCTGAGTTTCCGGAGGATCTGCCGTACTTCTAAGCTGTGTTCAGCCAGTCGGTGTCCCTGTGGATTTGAGGCTCTACCTAGTTGAAACGTTTAATAGTATTAAGTCTTCCGTTGTGTTATTTGTTTAAGACTATGTCTTGTGCCAAACTCTGTTATAAACTATTTTATTCGAGCATTGTGTTCTCTGTGATTCAATATTTGTAATCTATATGTGTTCTGTGGACATCCTGGGCACACATATGGAAGCATTCGGATTTCTTGGAAATCTGGGTGTTACACGATCCTTGGAGAGGACTCCCTGTTTCGGATTACATCCTTGATTGGCAACAAAGTTGGTACGATAATCTTATGGGCTTTGAAGTACTGTCTGAGCTTTCTCTTTGCGACGACCACTGCATAAATCAGCTTCTCTACCTCTGAATATAGAAGCTTTGACCCTGACAGGGCCGCGGACACGAAGTAAACTGGGAATTGCTTGCTGACCCCTTCGATTCATTTTTCTTCTACCAGGACTCCGCTTGCTGCGAACTGCGAAGTCGCTATGTACAGCAGCAGGCCTGCCCCTGGGGTTGGGTTTGCTAGTGTAGTCAGCTGTTGGAGGTATTGCTTCAGATCCTCGAAGGCCTTCTATTGTTTCTGTCCCCATGAAGAGTTCCCACTTTGGAGTACTGTGAAGAATCATGTACTTTTTTCTACCAACTTTGAGATGAAGCGATTGAGAGATGCAATTTTTCCTACAAGCTTCTAGACTTCTTTTTTGGATTTGGGGGGCCGCATGTTCTGGAGAGCGGCCACCTTCTCCAGATTAGACTTGATGCCTTCTTGAGAGATGAGGCAACCGAGCAACTTGCCCTTCGTTACACCAAAGGTGCACTTCTTAGGATTGAGCTTAAGGTTGTGCTTCCTCAAGTTGGCAAAGGCCTCTTTGAGGTTCACATTGTTCTCTTTCTTTTTGCTCATTACCACGACGTCATCAACATAAGCCGAGATGTTCCTGCCTTTCTAGGTTCCGAGTCCCTCATCAATTGCTCTGTTGAAGGTGGATCCAGTATTTTTCAGCCCGTCGGGCATCATGACGAAACAGTACATGCCCGAAGGGGTTATGAAGCTTGTCTTCTCTTTGTCTGACTGCTTCATTCGTCCTTGATGGTAACCCGAGAAGTAGCCTACAAGACTGAGCATCTCGCAGCCAGCGGCTTGGTCAACAAGCGTGTCAATCCGCGGCATGGGATAATCATCCTTTGGGTAGGCCTTGTTCAACACTATGAAGTCGATACACATTCTCCACTTTCCATTTTTCTTGGGCACCATAACCACGTTCGAGAGCCACTCAGCAAACTTTACAGGCCTGATGACCTTCGCATCTAGCAGTTTTTGGACTTCGGCATTGCAGGCTGCCTTTCTTTGGACGGAGCTTTTGCCTTCTTGGTTTTCCATTTAGATTCACTCGAAGGTTGTGCTCCTGCAAGTCATTTTGGGACCAAGCAAAAACATCTTCGTGCTCCCTCAAGCAAGCCATTAGTTATTCTTACAAGAGATATAAAACTTTGCCAATAACGACAGTTTTTTCTAGATTACCTTCACGGTGGTGTACCTTCTTGGTGTGGCCGAGGGCTGTACCCTCTCGTTCTGCATGGGCTTCATCGGTACGGAGGTGCTTGGCTCATGTTCTGGCTCTTCGGGTTCTATAACATGCACGTGGTGATCACCATATGAAATATTGCTTTCCGCTCGCTGCGCTTTGAGTTGATGTGCGTGGACTGAGATCACATATCCGGCCAAAGGGATTTTCACATAGAGGTAATCTTGGTGGATGACGATGGAAAATTTGTTTAGAGTGGACCTCCCGAAGATTACATTGTAGGGGTACTTAATATCAACAATATCGAAGGTGATCAGTTCCATCCGTCTTGTTTGGTCTTCGCCAAACATTACGTTTAGCTCTTTCTTTCGCATGGCCTGAACTCTATTTCCCCCAAAGCCATAAAGGGGGTGCTCAGCTTTGCGAAGGTCTTTCTCATTCAATTCCATCGAGGTGAAACATTGCCAAGTGATGATATCTCTGCGGAGCTTCTGTTGCCGACCAAGATCCTCCCGATGTCATTGCCTAGGAGGCGCAATGAATTTTTGCCGATGTTTGCCCTTATGACCATCAGGTCATTGTGGGGATGTCGAAGTAGTTTGATGTCACTTTCGGTGAAGGTGATTGTTGACACCGGATTTTAACAGGTCACATCGGTGCCAAAAATGGAGCAGAGGTACAGGATCGGAATCGGAGTCTGGGAAATGGAGCAGATCAAATCGGAATTGGAGTCCGAGAGGAAGAGCAATTTGAATCAGAGTCAGAGTCCGATGAGAGTCAAAATCAAAGAAGAGGATGATGACATGGAGGAGTCTTGGGAGGTTACCAGGTTAAGCTTATAGAAGGACCGAAATAAAGAGTCGTTATTTTTTTATAGAGTTTGAGTCATAAACGGTTGTAAGAAAGACCTTTTCTTTTGCGTCAAGTAAGTTTGTCGTATACGTTTAGGAGTCATAGTTATCAGGGTATAAATATCGACCCTGCGTGGTCATAGAAGTCCGTACACACCAATATCAAACAAATTTTTACACTTTTTCGCATCTTACATACATTTGTCGGCGACTTCGCTATTTTCTTTTCACGAGTTCTTCGAGCACGTCAAGGGTGATCAGATCTTAGGGCTTGCTTCCAAGTTCCGTCTTTTACCGAATAATCCTTAAGCTTTAGCAACCGGCGTATCGCTGTTGCTTCGTTTAAGTTATTCAACAGTTATCGGATAAGTATCTAGGCTTTGGTAACCGGTGTATCGCTGTTACTTCGTTTAGATTTTATTCAACCTTTATCCAGCTTAGAATAAGCTTTGATCGGCTGTTATTTATACTTCATTATTGGATCTGGTATAGCCGTTTAGATCTATTCTAAGTGTTGCCCTGCTTAGCTTGTTAGGTTACGTTTTAGTAATCTCACTCTGCTTTGCATCGGAATCGGCTGATCTAGCCGACTCTCTATTATAGATCGAAATTCATTGACTATCTGGTATTCATCGTCAAATCGGAAACCCAGCCGATTTCATTGTGTTATTAACGTCCAATTTTCCTTGTCAATCAACAGGTCAGATTGACTGGCACGCCTTGCATCATCGGTCACAGCCTATTTCATGTGCTAGCACGTGTAGGTCTTTCCCAATTTTTTGCGTCAACACACTTTTGGCACGCCCAGTGGGACCAGACAACTTCAGTCATGTCAAAGAAGGTAGCTGGTAGTTTTGACGTTGGGATTCAGAATGTCATTGATACTACTAAAGAAGATCTTAGTAATGAACAGAAGGCTGACATGGCAAAAGCAGTTTAAGATTTTGAACTTTTATGCTTAAAGTCATTCAGTACTACCAAACGAAGCCAAGCTATCAAGAAAACTGATTTTCAATTGCCTCGTGAAGTCAAGATAGCTGAGACACCTGGAATGATACACGAGATGATAAATGAAGCAGTCCATCATGCTTTCGCAAATCAAGACAAAGTCTTAGGTAATGAGTTACATAATCAAGTGATTCGCTCATTGCGTGATGGTGATCTTCAATTTAAAGGCCCAGCATATCAACAACTTCCTCTGTTTGAAGTTGATGCTTCAACAAAGGATGTTCAGGCAAGGGCTGCAAAACATGCATTTTCTCAGGTGTACAATGGCTCAACATCCGATCAGCCGATCGGACAGATGCAATCGGCATCAAGGCCGATTATGCAAGGAAGTTTTTTAGCAACAACATCATTGGTTATGCCTCAAATTCAGATCCCAACAAACAGCACAGCAGTTTTTACCACATCATCGCCGATACCATCGGCGTCAAAGGGAGCTGACTTTTTCAAGGGATATGATCCTAAAACTAGGTTGGGGATGCCTCCTGAATATTTCGTGACTTCTCCTAAATCAAATCAGAAGACTCAACCTGAGGAGCCAAAGATGGCCTGGGTACCGCATACTGATGGGATTAATTGGGTTTTAATTGATGAGAAGGAAATCATACATCAAGTATGGACTCCAAGACTAGAATCGGTAAAAGCACCTAATATGAATATGCCGAATCTGTCGGAGTCACATGGTACTGTGACAGCTATGGAGGTTTATCGCAATAACCAACATCAAGGTCAGGGTCAGATATCCAATCAAAATATGTCTTCAGGACATATGATTGCTCAGTCAGAACCATCTAGGCAGAATGAATCAGCACCAAAGGGATATGTAAGGCCGATTCAGCCAAGTTAAGACATAGAGAGAGTGCATCAACCAGTACAAGAAATAGCACAGGGAGTAAATCAAGTGGATTGGGCAGCTCAAATTGCTGAAATAATGCAAAATCAGTTTGGATTGAAGCCCAAGACTCAACATGTGATGTATAGAACTCCCTATCCACCTACTTATGATTTGCTACCTTATCCTCATCGTTACAAAATCCCTGATTTTACTAAGTTTTCTGGTAATGATGATATCTCCACTATTGAGCATGTCAATAGATTTTTGGTGCAATGTGGAGAGGCTGCTGCTACTGATGCATTAAGGGTCCGATTATTTTCAAGTTCTTTATCTGGACCAGCTTTTTCATGGTTTATGACATTGCCAACAAATTCAATTATCTACTGGTCTGACCTAGAAAAGCAATTTCATCAATATTTCTTTGCTGGTGTTCAAGAGAAGACTATTACTGATTTGACAAGCTTGAAGGAAAGGAATGATGAATCGGTAGCAAACTTCATTCAGAGAATCAGGGAGACAAAAAATAGATGCTATGGATTGAACTTAACAGATGTCCAATTAGCACAATTGGCATTTGATGGTTTACTTCCTTATTTCAAAGAAAAGTATGATTCTCAGGAATTTGAAAGCTTGAGGCACATTGTGCAAAGAATGTCAAGGCATGAGAATCAGGTGTATGAACATAAGCGACCTTATCATAAGAAGGTAAACTTTCTTGGGTATAGTTCCGATTCCGATTCCGATGAAGATAAAGAAATTGGCTTGGCAGAATGGGTAAAGAATAAGAAGCCGATTGCTTGTCCATTTGGTAAGAAAGAACCAGAAAAATTTGGTTTTGATGTTACCAAGGCTGATAAGATTTTTGATCTGCTACTTAAAGAAGGGATGATCAAATTATCGGCCAATCACAGTCTTCCATCTGCAGAAGAACTCAAGAAGATGACATATTGCAAATGGCATAATGCTACCTCTCATAATACCAATGAGTGCAAGGTTTTGATAAACCAAATCCAATCGGCAATTGAGCAAGGAAAGTTGCAATTTGAGATTCCTTCTAAGCCACTCAAGCCGATAAAGATTGATGGGCATCCTTTCCCAGTGAATATGGTAGAGCCAGTTAAGAGAAATGCTTTGCAGACAAAGCTTTTGACATCGGAATCTGCAAAAGAAAAAGGAGCTGTTGATCCTAGAGTGCAAATTTCTGTTTCTGACTTAAAGGATAAAGGAAAGATAGAAAAGAATGATTATCCCAGGAACTCTCAAAGACATGTTACTTCTCAAGGGTTGATTAAGAAATATCAACATCAGCAAGAAAGAACAAGGCAGCAAGAGGAGAGGATGTATCGACATAAGGATCACTGGAGATGTCCTTTTTCCGTTTACTGCTGGGAAGAAGGAATCAAGTTACCATCTCCAGATGATTGCCCAGAGTGCAATGGAGGCTATGGAAGAGATAGGTCATTCAAAAGGCCCCAATTTGAAGATAGGGAGCATCGGCCGATTATTCAGGATAGGGATGAAGAGTATCGGCGTACTCCAGTTCATGAAAGAATCGGAGGCAGGCAAAGTGTATATGATCGGTTGGGAAATAGGCCGATTATGAGCAGAGAATTAGAAGAGCGTGCTAATAATTTGGTTTCTGATGAGGAGCCTTTGCCAAATCGGGATCGGAATATTCATCGCGAAGCTAAAATACCTCAACCAAGGTGGTGTCCAGATGGAGTTACGAAATCACAGAAAAGGAGGTTACAAAGGCTCTGATTTGATAAAATTCAAGAAGAAAAGTCACGCCAGCTTTTGAGGAATAAGAAGGTGTCATCTAAAGTATGGCGTCCTAAACAACGTGATCAAGATGATAATGCGGCCGATGTTAATATGGTTTTCATGTTGCCAAGGGAATTCATGGCATCGGCTAGTGATGAAGAAGATTCTGAGATTGAAGAGGCAATGACTCAATTGAATTTAGAACCAATGCAAGCAACTTTTGAGAAACCAGAAGAAAAAGAACGTGTTCACTTGAAGCCTTTGTTTCTGAAGGGACATGTTGATGGTAAGCCAATGACCAAGATGATGGTTGATGGGGGAGCAGCTGTCAATCTAATGCCATATGCCGTTTTTCGCAAAATCGGCAAAAGTGAAGATGATCTGATCAAAACGGATATGATGCTGAAAGATTATGAAGGGAAGATTTCTCTGGCTCGGGGGGCATTATGCGTGGAGTTGACTATTGGAAGTAAGACTTTGCCTACTACTTTCTTCATAGTCAATGGTAAAGGATCATATAACCTGTTGCTGGGGAGAGATTGGATCCATGCTAATTGCTGCATTCCATCAACCATGCATCAATGATTGGTTCAATGGATTGAGGATACAATAGAAGTTGTCAAAGCAGATGCGTCATATAGCATAGCCATTGCAGAAGCACAGCCATGGAATTATGAACAAGTGATGTGTATATAGGGAAGAGCTTTGGATACTGAATTCCTCAGAGTGGCCGATTTCGGTCTACAGCCGATCCAAGCAGTCGACTCAGAAGAATCGTCCTGATGGATGAGTTTCTTCAAGAAGATGAAGGGAAATTAGGGTATGGCTTCACGTCGGCCGATGTACTAGAGAAAATAGATTTAGGAGATGGTGATAAGCCAAGACCGACGTTTATTAGTGCAAAATTAGATCCTGAGTATAAGAAAGAATTAACCTCTTTATTAAGAGAGTTTAAAGATTGTTTTGCTGGGGAATACTATGAGATGCCCGGTTTAGACCGATCTATTGTTGAACCTCGGTTGCCTATAAAGCCAGGATATTGGCCATATCAGCAAGATTCTCGACGATGTGATCCTAAGATATTACCTGACATAAAGGCCGAGATTACTAAGTTGATTGAAGCAAAATTCATTAGGCAATGCCGATATGCTGAGTGGATTTCTAATGTGGTTCCTGTATATAAAAAGAATGGGAAATTGCATGTTTGCATTGATTTCAGGAATCTTAATAAGGCGACTCCAATGGATGGATATCCGATGCCTATTGCCGATTTATTGGTTGATGCTGCAGCAGGACACAAAGTCATAAGCTTCATGGATGGTAATGCTGGTTATAATCAGATTTTTATGGCTAAAGAATATATTCATAAAACTGTTTTTCGATGTCCGGGGCATGTTGGTTTATATGAATGGGTAGTCATGACTTTTGGTTTGAAAATGCTGGAGCTACATATCAACGTGCTATGAGTTATATTTTCCATGAGCTTATCGACAAGATTGTTGAAATTTATAGACAACATTTAGCTGATTTACACAAGACTTTGGAGTGCACAAGAAGACATGGCTTGAAGATGAATCCGATGAAGTGTGCATTTGGGGTTTCTGCTGGTCAATTTCTGGGATTTATGGTTCATGAAAGGGGGATTGAGATCAGTCAAACTCTGATAGGTTCCATCAATAAGATTGTTGCTCCGAAAAATAGGACTAAACTTCAATCATTAATCAGCAAGATTAATTTTATTAGGAGATTTATTTCTAATCTCTCTGGGAGGATTAAGCCGTTTATACCCTTATTGAAATTGAAGGCCGATCAGGAGTTTATCTAGGGAAAGGAGCAGGAAGAGGCTTTGGAACGAATTAAGAGATATTTGGTGTCTCCTCATGTTTTAGTTTCTCCTCAGAAAAATAAGCCGTTCAAGTTATGTTTATCAGCTGATGATTCCTCTATCGGATCGGCCCTGATTCAAGAGTTTGAAGGAAAAGAGCGTGTTATCTACTTTGTGAGTAGAAGGCTTTTGGATGCAGAGACAAGGTATTCTCCGGTTGAAAAGTTATGCTTATGTCTATACTTTTCCTGTACCAAGGTCAGTCATTATTTGCTATTGGCTGAATGTGTGGTTGTTAGTAAAGATTATGTCATAAAATACATGATGTCATTGCCGATTTTAAATGGTAGAATCGGAAAGTGGATTTTGGCTCTTTCGGAGTTTGATTTACGTTTTGAATCATTGAAAGCAGTCAATGGGCAAGTACTGGCTGATTTTGTCACTCATCATTGTGGTCCAGAAATTGGGTTGGTAGAACTTGCTCCATGGACTTTATTTTTTGGTAGATCTTCTTGTGGAGTCGGCTCTGGAATCGGAATTGTGTTGATCTCGCCTCAGGGGGCAAGCTTTGAATTCTCTTTTCCGATTGAGAAAGAAGCCACCAATAATCAAGCAGAATATCGGGCTGTTCTTAAAGATATCAAACTACTCAAAGAGATTAAGGCATATGCTATTGAAATATTGGGAGATTCCCTATTGGTAGTAAAGCAATTGATGGGTGAATATGAATGCAACGATGATATTTTGAGGATATATCATAATGAATGTCTCCAGTTGTTAAGAGAATTCAGACTTGTGAAGATTAAGCATATTCCCCAATGTAATAATGAAGAGGCTAACCGATTGGCTCAAGGGGCATCTGGTTATCGTCCGATCAGAGAAATTTCAAGTTTGGGGTTAGAAGATTCCGATTGGAGAAAAAAGATTTATGAATATTTGAAAGATCCATCGAAAAAAGTTGAAAGGAAGATAAAGATTCAGGCAGTGAAATATGTTATACTCGAAGATGATCTATATTATCAGACGATTGATGGAGTTCTTCTCAAATGTATTGGATCGGAAGAAGCTAAGGTATTAATGGGAGAAATCCATGAAGGAGTATGTGGGGCACATCAATCGGCTTTCAAGATGAAATGGATGATCAGGAGGAATGGATATTTTTGGCCTACAATTCTTGAAGATTGTTTCAAATATTACAAGGGATGTCAGGATTGTCAGCGATTTGGGAACGTTCAAAGGGCTCCTGCATCTGCTATGAATCCGATTTTAAAGCCTTGGCCTTTTCGAGGATGGGGAATTGATTTAATCGGACAGATTAACCCTGCATCGAGTAAAGGACATAAGATTGTGTTAGTGGCGACTGATTATTTTACTAAATGGGTTGAAGCAATTCCTTTGAAGATTGTGTCATCGGCTAATATGGTGGATTTTGTTAGAGAGCATATTATCTATCGGTTTGGTATTCCTCAAACAATTACAACCGATCAGGGAACTATGTTTACTTCAGGGGAATTTGGAGAGTTTGCTGAAAGCATGGGGATTAAAATATTAAATTCTTCTCTTTATTATGCTCAGGCTAATGGTCAAGCAGAAGCTTCTAACAAAAGCGTGATTAAGTTGATAAAGAGAAACATTGATGAGTTTCCCAGAAGATGGCATGCAGTGCTCCATGAGGCGTTATGGTCATATCGGATGGCTTGTGATGGTGCGATTAAAATGTCACCTTATCAATTGGTTTATGGACATGAGGCTGTGTTACCCTGGGAGTTGAAAATCGGCTCTAGACGTGTTGAGTTTCAGAATAAGTTGAAGATGAATATTCGATTATTATGAAGGATGAGTTGGAAGATTTGACTCAATATCGTTTGGAAGCCCTTGAGAATCTAGAGGCTAATAAGGAGCGTATTGCTAGATGGTATAACAAGAAGGTCAAAGTTAAGGAATTTTCTCAGGGAGAATGGTGTGGAAGCTAATTTTGCCGATTGGGTCTAGAGATTCTAAATTCGGTAAATGGTCTCTGACTTGGGAAGGTCCGTATCGAATAAATCGGTGTGCTCCAGGCAATGCGTATATATTGGAGACTTTAGAAGGAAAAGAATTTCCTCGAGCTTTGAATGGAAAATACTTGAAAAGATATTATCCCAGTATTTGGGTTGATGCATGAGCCGATTTTTGAAGAATCGGAAAAGATCATAGCCGATACAAAGTATCGCCTCTAGCAGAAAAAATAAGTGAAAGAAGTGCATGCAAATTAGAGAATTACATATCCAAGGTTACATGGCCGATGCGGTATGCATCGCCCTTAGGGCAAAAATACAAAACGTTACAGAGTGTTCAGAAAATTATGAATTGACTGAATGGCTTGCATGCGGAATTCATGGTGCTCATGGTTCTCTATGATTTGATTTCTAGAATCGATAGAAACATGAATCTGGCTAATGTTGGCTTTAGACCTGGATATAGACTGGTTGATTGTGTTAATTTCTCTCTAGAGTCGATCCCTTCTGCTCTGTAGATAGATGAGTCGGGATTGTTCTCTGTTCAAGGTGTCCTCGAGGTTATGAATTTGGCGTTGAATCCTGGATATATCATTGCCTGGAGATTCTTGGCTATGGATGAAAGAAGACACTAAGGTAAGACCTTCAGGAAGTAAGTTCATAATCTCATATTTGTGGGTGGCCAAGAAAAGCCGATGGTTTGAAGAAAGGGGAGCGCCAGGTTGAAGATGAGTGATGATGAGCTCCAGTGCTTGTTGAATCTGAAAGTTGGAAAGATTAGTTTGCTTTAATCAATAGTGAGGTGAAGAAAGAGAACTATTTTTTACCTCATTGGATGAAGAAGCCATGTTTGAATAGCAAGGAAGGCGATATGATAGATTCTGCGTATAGTTCTATTTATAGGCAAAAGGATCTACCTACTCGTTTCAGAGCATTCAATTTTTGATATAAATGAGTGCAAGGAAAAATGCATTTTGGTCAAAAGTTGCTATTTTCAGAAGATTCGTTGTAAAAGCTGATCGTATTGATTAAAGGTAATAGAGACTCTTCAGACTTGGTAGAGATCGGACAAAAGATAAGTCAAAGATTAATACATGTAGAATAGTTTGGTAACCTCAATAAATGCATTACAAAAGATATCATTGGCAAAGGTTCACAACGACCCAAGGAAATCTTGGATCGCTTTGATCGCACGCAGGTGAATAGCATCTACATCGGAAATGGCTTTCTGATCTTCATCAGTTGAGCCTTCAATCGGCTTCAAATTCTCCTTAAGGTGATCAACCTTTTGAATAAGGGCTTGCTTATTTTGTTCGAAGGTTGTCAAGGCCCCAGGGATCTGCTGCAGGTCGGCTTCCACAGTTTGTAGTTCTGCATCAATCTTGGCTATGGCTTGCATGTGATCTTTACGCCTAGACTTCAAATCGGATATGGTCTTTTCTAAGGTTTCCTGAGTTTGCTTCAGGTTTCCGATTTGGTTGTCTATGCCTTCAATATCTGATTCGATTTGCTCCTGGTCCTTAGAAGATTTTTCAAATTCAGCTCAATCGGATAGTCTCTTCTGGGCTTTTGTCACCTGATAATAGCTGAATTCTATGAAGGCAGCTGGGAAGAGAACTTCTTCGATTGACTCAGGTATTTGACCTTGCAAGTGTTTGAAAGCTGATCGGACAGGATCGGCGTTCTTCACAAGTTGTCTGATTTCAATGTTCAGAAGACTTAGCATTTCTTCGAGGTGAAGTTTGATCGGATCGGAGCTTGGAGCCGATTCTGCTGTAGAAGGACCAGCTAGTTCTGCCGCAAGAGCACTGGGGGTCGGAGAATCTTGTGCCTAAGAAAGAAAAGTGAAATTCGGATATTGTCTTCTCCTATTTTAGAAAAAAGGGAAACAAAGAAAGAAGGAATTACCTGCTTCAAGTTGACTTCATCAAACTGAGACAGTTGAGGAGTTGGAAGGCCGATTGCAGTTCCAATAGCAGCAATTGTTGTTCGTTTCTGGTACAAAGATTCAGATGTGAAGAATGGGATGGATTAACTTTCGCAAATAAATAAATACATAATAATCGTCCTTACGATGGATTTTTGGGCCGATTCTGGGGCTTGGATTGGTTGAACGGCGCTCGACAGAGGAATCGGCGGTGAAGAGGAAGTTGAGGCAGTTCCCATTTGACCTGATTGTTCATGAGTCTGGGGAGGTGCCTGTATATGCATGAAATTAGCTCGAAAAGCAAAGGAATTGCAACAAATCGGAAATAATTTTACCTGTTCCAATGCAGTTGCTACTGTTATGTCCGACGGGTTTTCTTGAGTCAGATTTGATGTGCCTATCTCAGGAATTGATGGGCCGCCAGTGTCCGAGCGTATTTTTGATATACGTCGTGCTGCTTCTGAAGCTGAAATCTTTCGAGCAACTTTAAGAATTTCCCTTGAAGTTGTTTTTGTTAATGCCAGATGGCATTTTTCTCCGATTCTTGAAGGTACGGCCGGTGACTCCGTGTGACATCTCTGATGTCAAAAGAATTAAAAAGTGCAATTAAAATCAATGCAACAGGGAATTGGGTTGAAATTCAAAAATTCGTCAAAAATTCAATTACAATTCAAAAACAAGGGTTGTTTGGCACCCAACTGAAATCTAAAAATCTCGGACCAAAAGAGTAGTTGTCATCACCAACAGCCCTTCGCGACAACCTCGCCACGGCGTTCGTTCCGCTCGATGACCCTCGGGCGGGGATGTCCGTCACGATCGAGCTTAGCCCGGATGTCCGTCACGATCGAGCATGTCCGTGATGATCGAGCCTAGCCAGTATGTCCGTGACGATCGAGCCTAGCCAGTAGTTTCCGTCACGATTCGAGGCCGCACGATAGGACCCTCGAGGCCCCGCAGTCCGTCACGATTCGAGGCCGCACGATAGGACCCTCGAGGCCCCGCAGTCCGTCACGATTCGAGGCCGCACGTTAGGACGCTCGAGGCTCCACAGCCAAGCTCGAGGGGGCACTTACCCTCGAGCGACGTTCCGTCACGCTCGAGGCTTCGCAGCCAAGCTCGAGGGGGCACTCACCCTCGAGTGGCTTTTCCGACCGTTCGAGGCTCGGCAAGCTCGAGCTTGCGGCTCAAGCTCGAAGCGCCGTAGCGCCTGGTCTAAGTGCCTGGTCCAAGCTCGAAAGTTGTGTCCCACACCTCAAACTCCAACTTCTAATTTTACACGTTTCGGAGTTCAGCTCAAATTTTTGGAGAAAGTTCAAAAGGGGCAAAGGAGCTCCACGGGGCTGCCAGCTCGCCCCTGGCGCGCTCTGCTCCGGCCGGAGTCCGGCCGCCACGTGGCCGGCGTGTGGCGGAGACCGCGTCGGGTCGGCCGAGCCGTGGCGGCAGCTAGCTTTTGTCCTCGCGTGTTTGTCCCAAGCCTTCCGTACCGTCACTTCGCGGGCGACGGCGCACTGCTGCCTCGCGCCGCGGAGCGCCATCATGACGAGCTCGCTCGGCACTGGTCGCAGCCGCGCAGCGCCGCCCCGCAGTCGCGATGCTCGCTCGCTACGCGCCAAGGAGCACTGTGGAGGATCCCCAGCGATCACGCCACAATCTTCCTCGCCCAATCGTGTCGCGCGCGCTCTGTTCGAGCTCGGGCATGCGTCAATGGCGCGTCACGTCGGCCTTTACTCCGCGCGCACGCTCCCGAGCCATCACTTCGCCGCCGTCGCCTCGCCTCGCCTCTCGCCGCGCCGAGCGCACTGCAGGCGGTAGAGTCCGTTCGCGTCGCGCCAAAGCCTCTGCTGAGGATCTCCACTTCATCACGCGATGATCTTTGACACCCAACCGCGCATGTGCGCTCTGTTCGAGTTCGCCGCGCCATCAATGGCGACCGCGACAGCCACCCACGCGCTCGCACGCTCCCGAGGCAACACTGTGCCACTCTTGCGTGCCCAATCACTCCACCAAGCACTCACACCCCTCCTCTCACTCGCTCACTTGGCCATTTCCACTTCCCCGCGCTCGCTCGGTCTTCTTCTTCCTCGCGCCGCGCGAACCGAGCCGAGCTTCTCCGAGAAATTCCCCGTCCACACTCCACCATTCCCAAGTTCGTCCCGCACGAAGCTAGCCCTCTACTCCAGCTCCATTTTTCCCCCACTTTCCCCTAGCTATTGTCCTTTCTCCGGCGAGAATTTGAGATTTCCCCCAATCGCGAATTACGGCCGCCAGAGCACGCGCACGTCGAGCCCCTACTTCGAGCCCTCCCCGAGGTCAACCAAGCATCCCAATAGCTTCCCCGAGTCCCGCTGGTGCTCACGGACCCCTCCAACTCCGGTGAGAGCCACTCACTTCGCCGGAATCGAGCCCGCGGCGACCGCCCCGCCACCGCACGTCGCCGGCGTTTTACGAGCCTCTTCCGGCCTCCCAACCGTCATCGTTCGACTCGTGGTAAGCCACTGGTTCTTTTCCCCACCTCTCCGACCTCCTTTCACCGCCGTTCGCCCGGCGCAGTGATAGCCAGTAGTGGACAGAGTTCTTCCTCGTTGAGAGCCCAGTTTCGAGCCAGGGTTCTTTCTCGATGAGAACCCAGCCAACGAGAGCCAGTAGAGTTCTTTTCCTATTCGAACAGGGTTCTTTCTCGATAAGAACTCAGTTTCGAGCTTCAGGGTTCTTTTTCCGATAAGAACCCAGACTGCGGGAACCAGCAGAGTTCTTTCTGTCGAGAAGAACTCGGTCCTCGAGACCAACCGAGTTCTTTTCCTCGAAAGCAGGAGATTAGAAGAGAAAAGAGAAACTTTGTTAAAATGTTAAGATAAAAATCACCTAGTGCAGTAACCTCGAATCATGTTTTGGCAGAACGCTTAAATTGTGCATCTCATGTAGAAGGCGCACTCGTTGACGGCTTCTACGACCTCGTCCCCGTCGACGGAGAGGAGAACCTCGAAGGCGGCCGAGCCAGCGTCGACGCAGACAGCCCGGAGCGTAGCAGTCAGCTAGCCCAAGAAGGCAAGCCCCGGAGCATAACCTGACTTTACCAATTATGCATTATGACTTCTCTATGCTTGTGCATTTGCGTTCAAGGAGTTGATTGAATACCTTAGCTGCACATTTTCCTAGTACCTATGACTTGCAATACTAGTATGAAAGGGATCGATAGTGCATTGCTATAGGTCCGTTACAAGTCGAGTGATTTCCTGTCACTCGCGAGACATAGGAATTGCTTGTCTTTACTTATGTTGGAATCATAAGGATTGACGGGCGGGATGATAGATGTAGATCTCCCGTCCGTGTATGATAATTGATTTAAGGTCGAAACGTGTGGTTGAGTGTGTCAAGTTTTTGAACGTACCACATGCATGCCGATGTATGGGGATCGGTAAGCCCGGTACCGGATTGAAGCAGCTAGGGCCGATAGCCATCTCTCCTTGGAAACTTTGTTTTCCCCTGCCGTACACTTGTGGATATATGCGTGATGCTGTGAGTGAAGCAGTAAACCTTTATCCTAAGGAAATGGACCCGGTTCCGAATTGTGGATCGATGGGAAAGGTTGGGAAATGCTTGTACCTTTATAGCAAGCAGAGTATCCGTGTGTGTTGGGTTTCCCCTGGCCAGGTAGCACAAATTCGGTTCGAACTGTCCGCTTCTCGCGGTTAATGAGACTGCTTGACCGCCTTGCTACATTGAGTAACAAGTGGAACTATGAGAATGATGAACTTGTTGTATGAAATAAATTGTACTGCACCACTTGTATGATTAGACAGGATGCTAATCTAGAATGGTTAAATCTACTAGAATATGATGCTAAAACTTGAAAGCAAGGACCTACTCTTAGTTGCTTTTTGGCAAACAAACCCACCAGCCAAAAGCCTCTCATGGTCTAGATGTCGGTGATGTAGTTTTCACCCGACGGGTAAGCCTTGCTGAGTATTAGTATACTCAGCCTTGCTTGTGGCAATGAATTACAGGTACACCTTTGGATGTCGATGCCTTGACTTGGCCTGTCCAGGTTCCACCTGGCTGGCACATCGAATGGGTTCCGTCCTCTGGCGAGGATCAGGAGGAGTAGCACCGTGGCAGGCTTCATCATGGTGTTATTTGTATCGTCGTTAGATTATTTTCTTCCGCTGCAATGAAACTCTGATTTCAGCTACTTTGAACTTTTATTTCCGCTGCAAGACTTTGTACTCTGAATTAAATTTGAACTTGGTTGTAATAACTTGTGATACCTATTGTGTATGTTAATTTGTGGAATGTTGTAATCTCTGGAACTCACCTTCGTGTGGGCGTGCTGTTGTTTCGATCGAGAAAAGTACGTGGTTTAATCGGGTTTAATCCGACGGCGCTCCAGCTTATTCCGGATTAAGTGCCTGACTACGTGATTAGTGGCCCAAAGGTACTTAACTTGGAATAATTTCGGAGTGGTCCGCCACAGCTGGCATCAGAGCCGAAACAGCGCACCGGAGAGACCAACAAACCTTAAATAAATATTTTTGGAATAAAATTTGCCAACTCGTACTTCCGCCGTGCCTTTCGGTGGAAGGTTGTTGTTAGGACCGTTAAGGATGTTACCTAGAACGTGAAGCCTATGTTGGTTAAGGGATCACGATATGATAGGTGGCAAATAGTATATTATACTGACTTCCAGCACATTTCATTCTGTCATTTACTTTACGCAATGGTGGGCGCAAGGTACGGCGATTGCTGTAACGTACCACGGCACTATATGAAAATATAGTGGCGGCACATAGTCAATACGCTGTGATGGCGTATGAGAATAGAATAGGATGGTGGGCGCAAGGTACGGCGATTGCTGTAGCGTACACGGCATCATATGCAAATATGATGGCGGCACAAAGTCAATACGCTATCTCATGAGCGTATGAAACTGTCAATATGTTGCTTTGGTGACATATGAACATTGCCCGTTCAATGTTAAACGTTCGGGTGCCACCTCTATAGTGGGTGGTAATGAATGGAGACGCTTTCGTGAGTGCTGGCACGAAAGGTTGATTATACATGCTCTGGAATGAAATCTTCTGCAGGTACACTAACCGCGAATCCCGTATATTGAAACGGTTAGAGAAGTTCGACTAGTTAATATAGGGAGAGACGAATATTGCCTAGCCACCGCACTACTTCGTAAGCCAAAAGTTTATTGGAATGTGTGTTGGCGAGAACGAATAGGCCGCCCATGCTTTGCATCTCACCGAATTAATATCGAATACTAATAAGTGGACCAAATCGAACCGCCGTCAAAGGAATTGAAATCACAACCCAAAAATCCTGCTGAGAACAATCTGTTTGCACCCTTAATTCGAAACTAAAAACGTTGTCAAACGAAAAAGTGTTCAACACGAAAGTTGTCATAAATATTATGAAGTAAATGCTGGAGAAATTTCAACGAAAATGGTTCAGTAAAATTGGAGTTATGCTAAAAATGGTAACCCCTGTCCTGCTGGAAATTTCTGGGGACAGTGAGATAAAAATTGAATTTTTACACCATCTTAACGGACAGTTTCTGCTCAAAACCTCCAACATGAAACTGTTAGGAATATTTAACAATGTCCTGGCCAAATTTGGGAATTTTTGAGCTTGTAGATTTCGAGTGTTTGGTAATTTTTACTACCCTGCACAGAAATCTGTTTTGCTCTTTGGCACTAACCGGTTCTCACCCTTGCCCCTTTTTCCTTTTGGTTCAGATGGACGCCCTCGCTGACCTGGCTAGCCACCCCAACGACGTGTCCTTCTCTGATTGCTTGGGATGGGAAGGTTTCCCTAGCATCTTGTGGTCGTTCTATAGGCACTTGGCTACCCCTACATCCGCACAATATGAGAGAATCCTCATCCGAGACCGCGTGTGACTCGTTCCCGTGTGCGTTGGTGGTCTATCGCACCACCGTGTCCTAGTTCCCCCACCTGGACGGTGGAAGTTCATGGACACCACATGGAGACGATTTGTGAGCTAGCTGCCTTGAATGGCATCAGTTCTTTTTGGTGCTCAGAACCAGAGCTTGGTAGACGCACCAGTTGCTTGGGCTGTTTCCCCAACTCAGCCGGATGATCCCCACTGGATGAGACGCTACCCTTAGCTCTCCTTTGAGGATGGCGGAGAATCCCGTCGCTGCAGCCGCTTTGATGATGAGGTGGATACGCGGCGTATCACCGCTTGCAGGCACTACTTGGACGGTCCACAGAGCGAGTTGCTCAACACTGCCACGGACATGTCCGCTCGCGCCCGTGACATAGGGTTGAGAGGACCTCCTTGTCCATTGAGGTGACCACTAGAGATGCTATGATCGCTGACTTGGAGAGGCAACTGAATGACCTCCAAATTGCACACAACACAACCCAGAATGAGTTAGCACAAACTAGAGATGAGCTTGAGGAGTAACATGGTACCTTGGAGCATGCGAATGCTATGCTTGCCGCCCATGACGCTCAGCACCTTCTTGAGGCAAGCAGGAGGAAATGGTGAAGGAGAGGCTCCAGACTCTGACATGGACACCGAGGACGACATGCCGCCCTTCCAGCTCCACCTTCTCCTATGGGCAGCGAGGCTACCGCTAACAACTTGGATGATTTTTAGAGTGGTAGTAGCAAGTACTCCTCCGCTATGCCTAAGTTTTGGCTCGTCTTGTAATAGGCTAGATGGAGTTATGACTCCCCCTCTTTACTTTTGGTGGCAATGTAAATTATGGTGTGGTTTGGTGTAAACTTGATGAAGCTGTATAGCTGTGTGAAACATTCTGCAGCTGACTTGTTTTAATTATTGATGGGTTTTCCATTCATTTCTGGGCTGTGATTTTGAACTACCAAGTTGTTTGGAATTTGTCAAAAAAGGATCACAAATTGCAACCCCATTGGTTAAGCGAAATAAAAATGGCACCAAAACACTATAGCTCGGCCTGCTGAAAACAGCAAATGCAGAGAGCTAAAGATTGAATTTTTTCCGGCTTAGTTCCAGTCCGAATTTGATTCCGAGCCCAACATGAAGTTGTAGAGCATAAAAATTTTTCGAGCTACTGACCGAATGGGAGCATTTGACTTGTTTCCTGTAGGGAGATATGATTTTTCTTCCGAACTGCGTGCTGATGGGTCAGTCTGCGCAGTACACTTTAATATATTGTCACTGTTCTATCTTGTCATTCATTATGCAACGCTTATGGAATGTGGCTAATAACAAGTACCTGCTGCAGATGGCAATCACCCGCAGCGGTCACGACGCTAGTGGCATCCAACGCTAACCAGCAGGGGCCAGAGGGCAGCAACAGCCACCCGCCACCTCCTCCTCCGCAGCAACCTCCGACGTGGCAGCAGCTATATGCCACGCAAACGGAGATTCTCCGGAAGCTGCAGCATCAGCAATAGATGATGCAGCAGCAGATGCTTCAGCAGGGAGGTCAACGGGCCCCTCAGCCTCAGGTGGCCAGATACGAAGATTTTCTGGCAGCGCACCCACCGATTTTCTCACGAGCTGATGAGCCCTTGGAGGCCGACACCTGGATTCGAGCCATCGAGTCCAAATTCACCATCCTGGCGACACCTTGTGCCTCTAACCGCAAGGTCGTGTTCGCGGCACAGCAACTCCGCGGCCCAGCTCTCCTTTGGTGGGAGACCTACCTGGCCCTGCAGCAGGAGGGTCACGTAGTCGAGTGGGAAGGAGTTTCAAGGCTGCATTAAAGCTCATCACATTCCGGCCGGTCTGGTTGAAAGAAGCTGAATGAGTTTCTGGCACTGACCCAGGGTACTCGCACGGTGCTGCAGTACGCCCAGGCCTTCAATGGTCTGTGCCCCTACGCGGGTCATCACGCCGACTCCGATGAAAAGAAGCTTGAGAGATTCCGACGTGGCCTTAACACTAAGTTGAAGGCACAGTTGGCCACCACCCGTGCTCCCACGTACGGTGACCTCGTCAACCATGCCATCGCTCAAGAAGACGCCAATATGGTGCACAAGGCGGAAAAGAAGAGGAAGACTCCCGCTGGACCGTCAAGCGCGCAGCCCCAGAGGTTCCGCTTGGTTCCCCGGCTGCACCGCAGGGACAGTCCAGGGCACCTCAGGGAGGTGGATGGGTTGCTAGGCCGCCACAGCCTAACGCGCCTCGTTTCCCTCCACCGCCGCAGCAGCAGCAGCAAGCACCAAGGCAAAATGCACAGCAGCCAGCTCGCCCAGGAGCCGGCTATCAGTGCTTTCAAGTGTGGAAGTAAAGATCATTTTATCAAGGATTGTCCGCAGAACAAGCAGCAAAACCAGCGCCCGGGAAATCAGCAAGGCAAAGGCAAGCAGCGGCAGCGTGTGCAAGTTCGGCAAGGACGGCTCAACTACACCACCTTGGCCGACTTACCCGAGGGAGCCCCAGACATGACTGGTACTTTCCCTATCTGCACTCAACCTGCTGTGATATTGTTTGATTCCGGGGCAACACATAGTTTTATAAGCACAAGGTTTCATGTGAAATGCGGATTAAAATCTTACCATACCAAATCATCGTATGTGATATCAACTGCGGGAGGTAAAATTGCATCCAACCAAGTCACACGACAGGTCCCAATCAGGCTGGGAAGTAAAACATTTCGTACTGATTTAATTCTGCTTGGTATGGAAGGAATTGACATTGTGTTAGGAGCCAATTGGATGACTCAACACAAGGTTGTCCTAGATGTTGCGGAAAGAGTTGTTGAGATAAACTCGCCTACGCATGGCCCGAGTGTGCTATATCTGCCACAACGGACTTGCGTTGATGCGTGTGCTTATACCATGGTCGAAACCCAACTAAAGGACATTCCGGTGGTATGTGAGTATGCCGATGTATTTCCGGATGACTTACCTGGGATGCCGCCGGATAGGGACGTTGAATTTGTGATTGAAATTCAACCTGGCACAGCACCTATATCAAAGAGACCGTATAGAATGCCACCCAATGAATTGGCTGAATTAAAAATTCAACTCCAAGAATTGCTAGATAAGGGTTTCATTCGTCCAAGTGTATCACCTTGGGATGTCCCGCTATCTTTGTGAAGAAGAAGGACCATTCCTTGAGGTTGTGTATTGATTACCGGCCTCTCAATGCGGTAACTATTAAGAACAAGTATCCGCTTCCCCGTATTGACATCTTGTTTGACCAACTAGCTGGCGCTAGAGTGTTCTCCAAGATTGACCTTCGCTCTGGCTATCACCAAATCAAAATCAGGCCTTGTGACATTCCAAAGACTGCCTTTTCCACACGTTATGGACTTTATGAATTCTTGGTTATGTCTTTTGGACTCACCAATGCCCCGGCCGACTTCATGTACCTCATGAATTCGGTCTTCATGTCTGAACTAGACAAGTTTGTGGTGGTTTTCATTGACGACATTCTTGTATATTCCAAGAATGAGGAAGAGCATGCTGAGCACCTTCGCATTGTTCTTCAAAGGTTGAGAGATCACCGGCTCTACGCCAAGTTCTCCAAGTGTGAATTCTGGTTAGAGAGCGTGAAGTTCTTAGGCCACACGGTTTCCAAGGATGGTATATCCGTGGATCCAACCAAAGTGCAAGAGGTGCTAGATTGGCAACCACCTACATCTGTCCACGAGATTCGGAGTTTTCTGGGTTTAGCCGGTTATTACCGTCGTTTTATTCCGGATTTCTCTCGGATAGCAAAGCCCATGACCGAACTCTTGAAGAAGGGAGTTAAATTTGAGTGGAATGACAAATGTGAGGAAGCTTTCCACACCTTGCGAAGACACTTAACTTCAGCCCCAGTTTTTGGCTCAGCCCGATGGCACCAAGCCTTATGATGTCTATTGCGATGCATCAGGCACCGGTCTTGGCTGTGTTCTCATGCAAGAAAACCGAGTGATTGCTTATGCTTCTCGAGCACTTCGGCCTCATGAGCAAAACTACCCCACGCATGATCTTGAGTTAGCAGCGGTTATTCATGCTCTCAAGATGTGGAGACACTATTTGATGGGTGTTCCCTGCAACATATACACAGACCACAAGAGCCTCAAATATGTTTTCACTCAGGCACATTTGAATATGAGACAGCGAAGATGGTTGGAGTTAGCAAAGGACTATGACCTTAGTGTGCATTATCACCCCGGGAAGGCTAATGTAGTTGCGGATGCACTAAGCCGCAAGGCTCGTTGTCATTGTCTTTCCGTGGAGTCCTACGCTGACACCCCCTGTGTCACGAAATGGCAAAGCTCAATTTAGAGATTGTTCCACACGGGTACTTCAACCATATTGCAGTGGAACCAACCTTGCACGATCAGATTGTTGTAGCCCAATTAAATGACGCGGGCATTAAAGTTCTTAAACAGAAATTGTCTAAGGAGAAGGTGAAAGAGAAGTACAAATGTTTCCGGTTGGATGGGCAGGGAGTGATGTGGTTTGGACATCGCCTCGTGGTGCCCAAAAACACGGAACTCCGGAGGAAGATTATGGATGAGGCACATCTCTCTAAATTTTCTATCCATCCCGGCAGCACTAAAATGTACCCAAGATTTGAAAACAAAACTTTTGGTGGACTCGGATGAAGCGAGAAATTGCCACATATGTGTCGGAATGTGACACATGTCAGCGGGTTAAGGCTAGCCACTTGAAGGTAGCAGACACGCTTCAACCTCTACCTATTCCCTCATGGAAGTGGGAAGATATAAGCATGGATTTTATTGTTGGACTTCCCCGGACCCCTCAGGGCCACGACTCCATCTGGGTAATTGTGGATCACCTTACCAAAACCGCACAATTTATTCCAGTCAATACCATTTACACTGCTAAGAAGTACGCGGAAATTTATTTGGAACGGATCGTCTGTCTACATGGAGTACCCAAGACGATAATTTCAGATCGTGGTACTCTGTTCGTAGCACGCTTTTGGGAACAATTGCAAATGTCCCTAGGCACCAAACTGATCTGTAGTTCAGCATATCACCCACAAACCGATGGGCAGACGGAAAGGGTAAATCAAACACTTGAGGATATGCTTCGAGCTTGTGTTATCCATTACGGGAAGAATTGGGAGAAGTGTTTATCTCTGGCCGAATTCTCTTATAACAACAGCTACCAAGCGAGCCTTAAAATGGCACCATTCGAAGCCTTATATGGTAGAAGATGTCGGACCCCGTTGTGTTGGTCCCAAGCAGGCGAGAGATATACTTATGGCCCTGACCTTGTGAAGGAAGCAGAAGAAAAGGTTAGGATCATTCGGGAGAATTTGAAGACCGCTCAGTCGCGGGCAAAAGAGCTACTTTGATCAGCGGCGGAAGCCACTTCAGTTTGAAGTTGGTGATCACGTGTATCATAAAAGTCCCCCCGACCAAGGGCGTGCAAAGATTTGGACTCAAAGGAAAGCTTGCACCTCGCTTTATCGGCCCGTATGAAATTACTCAGCAATGTGGGCCGGTAGCCTATCAACTGAAGCTTCCCGAGAAACTTTCAGCGGTACACAATGTATTCCATGTTTCTCAACTCAAGAGTGTCTTCGTGTTCCATCCGAGGTTATTGAAGAGGAACTCTCGGTTGAAACCGGATCTCTCTTATGATGAGTATCCTGTTAAGATCCTCGACGAGAAAGAGCGACAAACACGAAGGAAGGGAGTTAAAATGTACAAAGTTCAGTGGAGTCATCACTCCGAAGATGAAGCCACGTGGGAAACCGAGGACTATCTTAGGAAGAATTTCCCCGACATACTTTCATAAGCCGAGGTATTTCTTTTCCCCTCTCTATCTCTAGGTTTAATCGAATCTCGGGACGAGATTCCTTTTAAGGGGGGTAGGCTGTGACACATCTCTGATGTCAAAAGAATTAAAAAGTGCAATTAAAATCAATGCAACAGGGAATTGGGTTGAAATTCAAAAATTCGTCAAAAATTCAATTACAATTCAAAAACAAGGGTTGTTTGGCACCCAACTGAAATCTAAAAATCTCGGACCAAAAGAGTAGTTGTCATCACCAACAGCCCCTTCGCGACAACCTCGCCACGGCGTTCGTTCCGCTCGATGACCCTCGGCGGGGATGTCCGTCACGATCGAGCTTAGCCCGGATGTCCGTCACGATCGAGCATGTCCGTGATGATCGAGCCTAGCCAGTATGTCCGTGACGATCGTGCCTAGCCAGTAGTTTCCGTCACGATTCGAGGCCGCACGATGGGACCCTCGAGGCCCCGCAGTCCGTCACGATTCGAGGCCGCACGATAGGACCCTCGAGGCCCGCAGTCCGTCACGATTCGAGGCCGCACGTTAGGACGCTCGAGGCTCCACAGCCAAGCTCGAGGGGGCACTTACCCTCGAGCGACGTTCCGTCACGCTCGAGGCTTCGCAGCCAAGCTCGAGGGGCACTCACCCTCGAGTGGCTTTCCGACCGTTCGAGGCTCGGCAAGCTCGAGCTTGCGGCTCAAGCTCGAAGCGCCGTAGCGCCTGGTCTAAGTGCCTGGTCCAAGCTCGAAAGTTGTGTCCCACACCTCAAACTCCAACTTCTAATTTTACACGTTTCGGAGTTCAGCTCAAATTTTTTGGAGAAAGTTCAAAAAGGGGCAAAGGAGCTCCACGGGGCTGCCAGCTCGCCCCTGGCGCGCTCTGCTCCGGCCGAGTCCGGCCGCCACGTGGCCGGCGTGTGCGGAGACCGCGTCGGGTCGGCCGAGCCGTGGCGGCAGCTAGCTTTGTCCTCGCGCGTTGTCCCAAGCCTTTCCGTACCGTCACTTCGCGGGCGACGGCGCACTGCTGCCTCGCGCCGCGGAGCGCCATCATGACGAGCTCGCTCGGCGCTGGTCGAGCCGCAACAGCGCCGCCCCGCAGTCGCGATGCTCGCTCGCTACCGCAGGAAGCACTGTGGAGGATTCCCAGCGATCACGGCCACAAATCTTCCTCGCGCTCAGTACCGCGCTCTCTGTCGAGCTCGGGCAGCGTCTATGGCGCGTCACGTCGGCCTTTACTCCGCGCGTACGCTCCCGAGCCATCACTTCGCCGCCGTATGCCTCGCCTCGCCTCTCGCGCGCTGAGCGCACTGCAGGCGGTAGAGTCCCGTTCACGTCGCGCACAAAGCCTCTGCTGAGGGATCTCCACTTCATCACGCGATGATCTTTGACGCCCAATCCGCGTGTGTGGCTCTGTTGTCGAGTTCGCCGCGCCATCAATGGCGACCGCGACAGCCGCCACACGGCGCTCGCACGCTCCCGAGGCACACTGTGCCACTCTTGCGTGCCAATTCACTCCACCAAGCACTCCATCCTTCCTCTCACTCGCTCACATTGGCCTTTCCCTTCCCGCGCTCGCTCGGTTTCTTCTTTCCTCGACGCGCGCGAACGTGGCGAGCTTTCGAGAATTTCCGTCCACACTCCACCTTCCAGTTCGTCCGCACGAGCTAGCCCTCTACTCCAGCTCCATTTTTCTCCACTTTCCCTAGTATTGTCTTTCTCGGCGGGAATTTGGTTTCCCCCAATCGAGGGATACGGCGCCAGAGCACGCGCACGTCGAGACCCTACTTCGAGCCCTCCCCGAGGTCAACCAAGCACGCCAATAGCTTCCCCGAGTCCCGCTGGTGCTCACGGACCCTCCAACTCCGGTGAGAGCCACTCACTTCGC
>JACEFO010001836.1:0-25294 GCA_015342445.1 Digitaria exilis
CCGGCCAAAGGGATTTTCACATAGAGGTAATCTTGGTGGATGACGATGGAAAATGTTTAGAGTGGACCTCCCGAAGATTACATTGTAGGGTACTTAATATCAACAATATCGAAGGTGATCAGTTCCATCCGTCTTGTTTGGTCTTCGCCAAACATTACGTTTAGCTCTTTCTTTCGCATGGCCTGAACTCTTTTCCCCCAAGCCATAAAGGGGTGCTCAGCTTTGCGAAGGTCTTTCTCATTCAATTCCATCGAGGTGAAACATTGCCAAGTGATGATATCTCTGCGGAGCTTCTGTTGCCGACCAAAGATCCTCCCGATGTCATTGCCTAGAGGCGCAATGAATTTTTTGCCGATGTTTGCCCTTATGACCATCAGGTCATGTGGGGATGTCGAAGTAGTCTTGATGTCACTTTTCGGTGAAGTGATTGTTGACACCGGATTTTAACAGGTCACATCGGTGCCAAAAATGAAGCAGAGGTACAGGATCGGAATCGGAGTCTGGGGACAATGAGCAGATCACAATCGGAATTTGGAGTCCGAGAGGAAGAGCAATTTGTCAGAGTCAAGTCGATGAGAGTCAAAATCAAGAGAGGAGTGGATGACTGACATGCGAGTTTGGGACGTAGGTTACCAGGTTGTAAGCTATTATAGAAGAACCGAAATTTTAGATGTCGTCCATATTTATATAGAGTTTGAGTCATAAACGGTTGTAAGAAAGACTTTTTTCTTTTGCGTCAAGTAAGTTTGTCGTATACGTTTAGAGTCATAGTTATCAGGGTATAAATATCGACCCTGCGTGGTCATAGAAGTCCGTACACACCAATTATCAAACAAATTTTTAACTTTTTCGATCATTACATACATTTGTCGGCGACTTCGCTATTTTCTTTTCACGAGTCTCTTCGAGCACGTCAAGGGGTGATCAGATCTTTAGGGCTTGCTTCCAAGTTCCGTCTTGACATTACGAATAATCCTTAAGCTTTAGCAACCGGCGTACATCGCTGTTGCTTCGTTAGTTATTCAAAGTTATCGGATAAGTATCTAGGGTTTGGTAACCGGCTGTATCGCTGTTACTTCGTTTTAGATATTTTATTCACCTTATCCAGCCTTACGAATAGCTTTGATCGGTTGTTATTATACTTCTTATTGGATCTGGTATAGCCGTTTGATTAGTTCTAAGTGTGCCTGCTTAGTGTAGGTTACGTTTTAGTAATCTCACTCTGCTTTGATCGGAATCGGCTGATCTAGCCGACTCTCTATTATAGATCGAAAATTCATTGACTATCTGGTATTCATCGTCAAATCGGGAACCCAGCCGATTTCATTGTGTTATTAACGTTCCAATTTTCCTTGTCAAATTCAACAGGTAGATTTGACTGGCACGCCTTGCATCATCGGTCACAGCCTATTTCATGTGCTAGCACGTGTAGGTCTTTCCCAACTTTTTTGCGTCAACACACTTTTGGCACGCCAGTGGGACCAGACACTTCAGTCATGTCAAGAAGGTAGCTGGTAGTTTTGACGTTGGGATTCAGAATGTCATTGATACTACTAAAAGAGATCTTAGTAATGAACAGAAGACTGACATGGCAAAAGCAGTTGAAGATTTTGAACTTTTATGCTTTAAAGTCCATTCAGTACTACCAAACGAAGCCAAAGCTATCAAGAAAACTGATTTTCAATTGCCTCGTGAAGTCAAGATAGCTGAGACACTGGAATGATACACGAGATGTAAATGAAGCAGTCCATTCATGCTTTCGCAAATCAAGTAAAAGTCTTAGGTAATGAGGTTACATAATCAAGTGATTCGTTCATTTGGTGATGGTGATCTTCAATTTAAGGCCCAGCATATCAACAACTTCTCTGTTTGAAGTTTGATGCTTCAACAAAGGATGTTCAGGCAAGGGCTGCAAAAATGCATTTTCTCAGGTGTACAATGGCTCAACATCCGATCAGCCGATTCGGACAGATGCATCCCGGCGGCATCAAAGCTTCGAGATTATGCAAGGAAGTTTTTAGCAACAACATCATTGGTTATGCCTCAAATTCAGATCCCAACAAACAGCCACAGCAGTTTTACCACATCATCGCCGATACCATCGGCGTCAAAGGGAGCTGAACTTTTCAAGGGATATGATCTAAAACTAGGTGGGGATGCCTCCTGTATATTTCGTGACTTCTCCTAAATCAAATCAGAGAATCAACCTGAGGAGCCAAAGATGGCCTGGGTACCGCATGCATACTGATGGGATTAATTGGGTTTTAATTGATGAGAAGGAAATCATACATCAAGTATGGACTCCAAGACTAGAATCGGGTAAAAGCACCTAATATGAATATTGCCGAATCTTCGGAGAGTCACATGGTACTGTGACAGCTATGGAGTTTTATCGCAATAACCAACATCAAGGTCAGGGTCAGATATCCAATCAAAATATGTCTTCAGGACATATGATTGCTCAGTCAGAACCATCTAGGCAGAATGAATCAGCACCAAAGGGATATGTAAGGCCGATTCAGCCAAGTTAAGACATAGAGAGAGTGCATCAACCAGTACAAGAAATAGCACAGGGAGTTAAATCAAGTGGATTGGGCAGCTCAAATTGCTGAAAGTAATGCAAAATCAGTTTGGATTGAAGCCCAAGACTCAAACATGTGATGTATAGAACTCCCTATCCACCTACTTATGATTTGCTACCTTATCCTCATCGTTACAAAAATCCCCTGATTTTACTAAGTTTTCTGGTATTGATGATATCTCCACTATTTGAGCTGTCAATAGATTTTTGGTGCAATGTGGAGAGGCTGCTGCTACTGATGCATTAAGGGTCCGATTATTTTCAAGTTCTTTATCTGACCAGCTTTTTCATGGTTTATGACATTGCCAACAAATTTCAATTATCTACTGGTCTGACCTAGAAAAGCAACTATTTCATCAATATTTCTTTGCTGCCGTGTTCAAGAGAAGACTATTACTGATTTGACAAGCTTGAAGGAAAGGAATGATGAATCGGTAGCAACTTCATTCAGAGAATCAGGGAGACAAAAAAATAGATGCTATGGATTGAACTTAACAGATGTCCAATTAGCACAATTGGCATTGATGGTTTACTTCCTTATTTCAAGAAAGTATGATTCTCAGGAATTTGAAAGCTTGAGGCACATTGTGCAAAGAATGTCAAGGCATGAGAATCAGCGTGTATGAACATAAGCGACCTTATCATAAGAAGGTAAACTTTCTTGGGTATAGTTCCGATTCCGATTCCGATGAGATAAAGAAATTGGCTTGGCAGAATGGGTAAAGATAAAGAAGCCGATTGCTTGTCCATTTGGTAAGAAAGAACCAGAAAAAATTTGGTTTTGATGTTACCAAGGCTGATAAGATTTTTGATCTGCTACTTAAAGAAGGGATGATCAAATTATCGGCCAATCACAGTCTTCCATCTGCAGAAGAACTCAAGAAGATGACATATTGCAAATGGCAATAATGCTACCTCTCATAATACCAATGGTGCAAGGTTTTTGATAAACCAAATCAATCGGCAATTGAGCAAGGAAAGTTGCAATTTGAGATTCCTTCTAAGCCACTCAAGCCGATAAAGATTGATGGGCATCCTTTCCCAGTGAATATGGTAGAGCCAGTTAAGAGAAATGCTTTGCAGACAAAGCTTTTGACATCGGAATCTGCAAAAGAAAAAGGAGCTGTTGATCCTAGAGTGCAAATTTCTGTTTCTGACTTAAAGGATAAAGGAAAGATAGAAAAGAATGATTATCCCAGGAACTCTCAAAGACATGTTACTTCTCAAGGGTTGATTAAGAAATATCAACATCAGCAAGAAAAGAACAAGGCAGCAAGAGGAGAGGATGTATCGACATAAGGATCACTGGAGATGTCCTTTTTCCGTTTACTGCTGGGAAGAAGGAATCAAGTTACCATCTCCAGATGATTGCCCAGAGTGCAATGGAGGCTATGGAAGAGATAGGTCATTCAAAAGGCCCCAATTTGAAGATAGGGAGCATCGGCCGATTATTCAGGATAGGGATGAAGAGTATCGGCGTACTCCAGTTCATGAAAGAATCGGAGGCAGGCAAAGTGTATATGATCGGTTGGGAAATAGGCCGATTATGAGCAGAGAATTAGAAGAGCGTGCTAATAATTTGGTTTCTGATGAGGAGCCTTTGCCAAATCGGGATCGGAATATTCATCGCGAAGCTAAAATACCTCAACCAAGGTGGTGTCCAGATGGAGTTACGAAATCACAGAAAAGGAGGTTACAAAGGCTCTGATTTGATAAAATTCAAGAAGAAAAGTCACGCCAGCTTTTGAGGAATAAGAAGGTGTCATCTAAAGTATGGCGTCCTAAACAACGTGATCAAGATGATAATGCGGCCGATGTTAATATGGTTTTCATGTTGCCAAGGGAATTCATGGCATCGGCTAGTGATGAAGAAGATTCTGAGATTGAAGAGGCAATGACTCAATTGAATTTAGAACCAATGCAAGCAACTTTTGAGAAACCAGAAGAAAAAGAACGTGTTCACTTGAAGCCTTTGTTTCTGAAGGGACATGTTGATGGTAAGCCAATGACCAAGATGATGGTTGATGGGGGAGCAGCTGTCAATCTAATGCCATATGCCGTTTTTTCGCAAAATCGGCAAAAGTGAAGATGATCTGATCAAAACGGATATGATGCTGAAAGATTATGAAGGGAAGATTTCTCTGGCTCGGGGGGCATTATGCGTGGAGTTGACTATTGGAAGTAAGACTTTGCCTACTACTTTCTTCATAGTCAATGGTAAAGGATCATATAACCTGTTGCTGGGAGAGATTGGATCCATGCTAATTGCTGCATTCCATCAACCATGCATCAATGATTGGTTCAATGGATTGAGGATACAATAGAAGTTGTCAAAGCAGATGCGTCATATAGCATAGCCATTGCAGAAGCACAGCCATGGAATTATGAACAAGTGATGTGTATATAGGGAAGAGCTTTGGATACTGAATTCCTCAGAGTGGCCGATTTCGGTCTACAGCCGATCCAAGCAGTCGACTCAGAAGAATCGTCCTGATGGATGAGTTTCTTCAAGAAGATGAAGGGAAATTAGGGTATGGCTTCACGTCGGCCGATGTACTAGAGAAAATAGATTTAGGAGATGGTGATAAGCCAAGACCGACGTTTATTAGTGCAAAATTAGATCCTGAGTATAAGAAAGAATTAACCTCTTTATTAAGAGAGTTTAAAGATTGTTTTGCTGGGGAATACTATGAGATGCCCGGTTTAGACCGATCTATTGTTGAACCTCGGTTGCCTATAAAGCCAGGATATTGGCCATATCAGCAAGATTCTCGACGATGTGATCCTAAGATATTACCTGACATAAAGGCCGAGATTACTAAGTTGATTGAAGCAAAATTCATTAGGCAATGCCGATATGCTGAGTGGATTTCTAATGTGGTTCCTGTATATAAAAAGAATGGGAAATTGCGTGTTTGCATTGATTTCAGGAATCTTAATAAGGCGACTCCAATGGATGGATATCCGATGCCTATTGCCGATTTATTGGTTGATGCTGCAGCAGGGCACAAAGTCATAAGCTTCATGGACGGTAATGCTGGTTATAATCAGATTTTATGGCTAAAGAATATATTCATAAAACTGTTTTTCGATGTCCGGGGCATGTTGGTTTATATGAATGGGTAGTCATGACTTTTGGTTTGAAAAATGCTGGAGCTACATATCAACGTGCTATGAGTTATATTTTCCATGAGCTTATCGACAAGATTGTTGAAATTTATAGACAACATTTAGCCGATTTACGCAAGACTCTGGAGTGCACAAGAAGACATGGCTTGAAGATGAATCCGATGAAGTGTGCATTTGGGGTTTCTGCTGGTCAATTTCTGGGATTTATGGTTCATGAAAGGGGGATTGAGATCAGTCAAACTCTGATAGGTTCCATCAATAAGATTGTTGCTCCGAAAAATAGGACTAAACTTCAATCATTAATCAGCAAGATTAATTTTATTAGGAGATTTATTTCTAATCTCTCTGGGAGGATTAAGCCGTTTATACCCTTATTGAAATTGAAGGCCGATCAGGAGTTTATCTAGGGAAAGGAGCAGGAAGAGGCTTTGGAACGAATTAAGAGATATTTGGTGTCTCCTCATGTTTTAGTTTCTCCTCAGAAAAATAAGCCGTTCAAGTTATGTTTATCAGCTGATGATTCCTCTATCGGATCGGCCCTGATTCAAGAGTTTGAAGGAAAAGAGCGTGTTATCTACTTTGTGAGTAGAAGGCTTTTGGATGCAGAGACAAGGTATTCTCCGGTTGAAAAGTTATGCTTATGTCTATACTTTTCCTGTACCAAGGTCAGTCATTATTTGCTATTGGCTGAATGTGTGGTTGTTAGTAAAGATTATGTCATAAAATACATGATGTCATTGCCGATTTTAAATGGTAGAATCGGAAAGTGGATTTTGGCTCTTTCGGAGTTTGATTTACGTTTTGAATCATTGAAAGCAGTCAATGGGCAAGTACTGGCTGATTTTGTCACTCATCATTGTGGTCCAGAAATTGGGTTGGTAGAACTTGCTCCATGGACTTTATTTTTTGGTAGATCTTCTTGTGGAGTCGGCTCTGGAATCGGAATTGTGTTGATCTCGCCTCAGGGGGCAAGCTTTGAATTCTCTTTTCCGATTGAGAAAGAAGCCACCAATAATCAAGCAGAATATCGGGCTGTTCTTAAAGATATCAAACTACTCAAAGAGATTAAGGCATATGCTATTGAAATATTGGGAGATTCCCTATTGGTAGTAAAGCAATTGATGGGTGAATATGAATGCAACGATGATATTTTGAGGATATATCATAATGAATGTCTCCAGTTGTTAAGAGAATTCAGACTTGTGAAGATTAAGCATATTCCCCAATGTAATAATGAAGAGGCTAACCGATTGGCTCAAGGGGCATCTGGTTATCGTCCGATCAGAGAAATTTCAAGTTTGGGGTTAGAAGATTCCGATTGGAGAAAAAAGATTTATGAATATTTGAAAGATCCATCGAAAAAAGTTGAAAGGAAGATAAAGATTCAGGCAGTGAAATATGTTATACTCGAAGATGATCTATATTATCAGACGATTGATGGAGTTCTTCTCAAATGTATTGGATCGGAAGAAGCTAAGGTATTAATGGGAGAAATCCATGAAGGAGTATGTGGGGCACATCAATCGGCTTTCAAGATGAAATGGATGATCAGGAGGAATGGATATTTTTGGCCTACAATTCTTGAAGATTGTTTCAAATATTACAAGGGATGTCAGGATTGTCAGCGATTTGGGAACGTTCAAAGGGCTCCTGCATCTGCTATGAATCCGATTTTAAAGCCTTGGCCTTTTCGAGGATGGGGAATTGATTTAATCGGACAGATTAACCCTGCATCGAGTAAAGGACATAAGATTGTGTTAGTGGCGACTGATTATTTTTACTAAATGGGTTGAAGCAATTCCTTTGAAGATTGTGTCATCGGCTAATATGGTGGATTTTGTTAGAGAGCATATTATCTATCGGTTTGGTATTCCTCAAACAATTACAACCGATCAGGGAACTATGTTTACTTCAGGGGAATTTGGAGAGTTTGCTGAAAGCATGGGGATTAAAATATTAAATTCTTCTCTTTATTATGCTCAGGCTAATGGTCAAGCAGAAGCTTCTAACAAAAGCGTGATTAAGTTGATAAAGAGAAACATTGATGAGTTTCCCAGAAGATGGCATGCAGTGCTCCATGAGGCGTTATGGTCATATCGGATGGCTTGTGATGGTGCGATTAAAATGTCACCTTATCAATTGGTTTATGGACATGAGGCTGTGTTACCCTGGGAGTTGAAAATCGGCTCTAGACGTGTTGAGTTTCAGAATAAGTTGAAGATGAATATTCGATTATTATGAAGGATGAGTTGGAAGATTTGACTCAATATCGTTTGGAAGCCCTTGAGAATCTAGAGGCTAATAAGGAGCGTATTGCTAGATGGTATAACAAGAAGGTCAAAGTTAAGGAATTTTCTCAGGGAGAATGGTGTGGAAGCTAATTTTGCCGATTGGGTCTAGAGATTCTAAATTCGGTAAATGGTCTCTGACTTGGGAAGGTCCGTATCGAATAAATCGGTGTGCTCCAGGCAATGCGTATATATTGGAGACTTTAGAAGGAAAAGAATTTCCTCGAGCTTTGAATGGAAAATACTTGAAAAGATATTATCCCAGTATTTGGGTTGATGCATGAGCCGATTTTTGAAGAATCGGAAAAGATCATAGCCGATACAAAAGTATCGCCTCTAGCAGAAAAAATAAGTGAAAGAAGTGCATGCAAATTAGAGAATTACATATCCAAGGTTACATGGCCGATGCGGTATGCATCGCCCTTAGGGCAAAAATACAAAACGTTACAGAGTGTTCAGAAAATTATGAATTGACTGAATGGCTTGCATGCGGAATTCATGGTGCTCATGGTTCTCTATGATTTGATTTCTAGAATCGATAGAAACATGAATCTGGCTAATGTTGGCTTTAGACCTGGATATAGACTGGTTGATTGTGTTAATTTCTCTCTAGAGTCGATCCCTTCTGCTCTGTAGATAGATGAGTCGGGATTGTTCTCTGTTCAAGGTGTCCTCGAGGTTATGAATTTGGCGTTGAATCCTGGATATATCATTGCCTGGAGATTCTTGGCTATGGATGAAAGAAGACACTAAGGTAAGACCTTCAGGAAGTAAGTTCATAATCTCATATTTGTGGGTGGCCAAGAAAAGCCGATGGTTTGAAGAAAGGGAGCGCCAGGTTGAAGATGAGTGATGATGAGCTCCAGTGCTTGTTGAATCTGAAAGTTGGAAAGATTAGTTTGCTTTAATCAATAGTGAGGTGAAGAAAGAGAACTATTTTTTACCTCATTGGATGAAGAAGCCATGTTTGAATAGCAAGGAAGGCGATATGATAGATTCTGCGTATAGTTCTATTTATAGGCAAAAGGATCTACCTACTCGTTTCAGAGCATTCAATTTTTGATATAAATGAGTGCAAGGAAAAATGCATTTTGGTCAAAAGTTGCTATTTTCAGAAGATTCGTTGTAAAAGCTGATCGTATTGATTAAAGGTAATAGAGACTCTTCAGACTTGGTAGAGATCGGACAAAAGATAAGTCAAAGATTAATACATGTAGAGAATAGTTTGGTAACCTCAATAAATGCATTACAAAAGATATCATTGGCAAAGGTTCACAACGACCCAAGGAAATCTTGGATCGCTTTGATCGCACGCAGGTGAATAGCATCTACATCGGAAATGGCTTTCCGATCTTCATCAGTTGAGCCTTCAATCGGCTTCAAATTCTCCTTAAGGTGATCAACCTTTTGAATAAGGGCTTGCTTATTTTGTTCGAAGGTTGTCAAGGCCCCAGGGATCTGCTGCAGGTCGGCTTCCACAGTTTGTAGTTCTGCATCAATCTTGGCTATGGCTTGCATGTGATCTTTACGCCTAGACTTCAAATCGGATATGGTCTTTTCTAAGGTTTCCTGAGTTTGCTTCAGGTTTCCGATTTGGTTGTCTATGCCTTCAATATCTGATTCGATTTGCTCCTGGTCCTTAGAAGATTTTTCAAATTCAGCTCAATCGGATAGTCTCTTCTGGGCTTTTGTCACCTGATAATAGCTGAATTCTATGAAGGCAGCTGGGAAGAGAACTTCTTCGATTGACTCAGGTATTTGACCTTGCAAGTGTTTGAAAGCTGATCGGACAGGATCGGCGTTCTTCACAAGTTGTCTGATTTCAATGTTCAGAAGACTTAGCATTTCTTCGAGGTGAAGTTTGATCGGATCGGAGCTTGGAGCCGATTCTGCTGTAGAAGGACCAGCTAGTTCTGCCGCAAGAGCACTGGGGGTCGGAGAATCTTGTGCCTAAGAAAGAAAAGTGAAATTCGGATATTGTCTTCTCCTATTTTAGAAAAAAGGGAAACAAAGAAAGAAGGAATTACCTGCTTCAAGTTGACTTCATCAAACTGAGACAGTTGAGGAGTTGGAAGGCCGATTGCAGTTCCAATAGCAGCAATTGTTGTTCGTTTCTGGTACAAAGATTCAGATGTGAAGAATGGGATGGATTAACTTTCGCAAATAAATAAATACATAATAATCGTCCTTACGATGGATTTTTGGGCCGATTCTGGGGCTTGGATTGGTTGAACGGCGCTCGACAGAGGAATCGGCGGTGAAGAGGAAGTTGAGGCAGTTCCCATTTGACCTGATTGTTCATGAGTCTGGGGAGGTGCCTGTATATGCATGAAATTAGCTCGAAAAGCAAAGGAATTGCAACAAATCGGAAATAATTTTACCTGTTCCAATGCAGTTGCTACTGTTATGTCCGACGGGTTTTCTTGAGTCAGATTTGATGTGCCTATCTCAGGAATTGATGGGCCGCCAGTGTCCGAGCGTATTTTTGATATACGTCGTGCTGCTTCTGAAGCTGAAATCTTTCGAGCAACTTTAAGAATTTCCCTTGAAGTTGTTTTTGTTAATGCCAGATGGCATTTTTCTCCGATTCTTGAAGGTACGGCCGGTGACTCCGTGTGACATCTCTGATGTCAAAAGAATTAAAAAGTGCAATTAAAATCAATGCAACAGGGAATTGGGTTGAAATTCAAAAATTCGTCAAAAATTCAATTACAATTCAAAAACAAGGGTTGTTTGGCACCCAACTGAAATCTAAAAATCTCGGACCAAAAGAGTAGTTGTCATCACCAACAGCCCTTCGCGACAACCTCGCCACGGCGTTCGTTCCGCTCGATGACCCTCGGGCGGGGATGTCCGTCACGATCGAGCTTAGCCCGGATGTCCGTCACGATCGAGCATGTCCGTGATGATCGAGCCTAGCCAGTATGTCCGTGACGATCGAGCCTAGCCAGTAGTTTCCGTCACGATTCGAGGCCGCACGATAGGACCCTCGAGGCCCCGCAGTCCGTCACGATTCGAGGCCGCACGATAGGACCCTCGAGGCCCCGCAGTCCGTCACGATTCGAGGCCGCACGTTAGGACGCTCGAGGCTCCACAGCCAAGCTCGAGGGGGCACTTACCCTCGAGCGACGTTCCGTCACGCTCGAGGCTTCGCAGCCAAGCTCGAGGGGGCACTCACCCTCGAGTGGCTTTTCCGACCGTTCGAGGCTCGGCAAGCTCGAGCTTACGGCTCAAGCTCGAAGCGCCGTAGCGCCTGGTCTAAGTGCCTGGTCCAAGCTCGAAAGTTGTGTCCCACACCTCAAACTCCAACTTCTAATTTTACACGTTTCGGAGTTCAGCTCAAATTTTTGGAGAAAGTTCAAAAGGGGCAAAGGAGCTCCACGGGGCTGCCAGCTCGCCCCTGGCGCGCTCTGCTCCGGCCGGAGTCCGGCCGCCACGTGGCCGGCGTGTGGCGGAGACCGCGTCGGGTCGGCCGAGCCGTGGCGGCAGCTAGCTTTTGTCCTCGCGTGTTTGTCCCAAGCCTTCCGTACCGTCACTTCGCGGGCGACGGCGCACTGCTGCCTCGCGCCGCGGAGCGCCATCATGACGAGCTCGCTCGGCACTGGTCGCAGCCGCGCAGCGCCGCCCCGCAGTCGCGATGCTCGCTCGCTACGCGCCAAGGAGCACTGTGGAGGATCCCCAGCGATCACGCCACAATCTTCCTCGCCCAATCGTGTCGCGCGCGCTCTGTTCGAGCTCGGGCATGCGTCAATGGCGCGTCACGTCGGCCTTTACTCGCGCGCGCACGCTCCCGAGCCATCACTTCGCCGCCGTCGCCTCGCCTCGCCTCTCGCCGCGCCGAGCGCACTGCAGGCGGTAGAGTCCGTTCGCGTCGCGCCAAAGCCTCTGCTGAGGATCTCCACTTCATCACGCGATGATCTTTGACGCCCAACCGCGCATGTGCGCTCTGTTCGAGTTCGCCGCGCCATCAATGGCGACCGCGACAGCCACCCACGCGCTCGCACGCTCCCGAGGCAACACTGTGCCACTCTTTGCGTGCCCAATCACTCCACCAAGCACTCACACCCCTCCTCTCACTCGCTCACTTGGCCATTTCCACTTCCCCGCGCTCGCTCGGTCTTCTTCTTCCTCGCGCCGCGCGAACCGAGCCGAGCTTCTCCGAGAAATTCCCCGTCCACACTCCACCATTCCCAAGTTCGTCCCGCACGAAGCTAGCCCTCTACTCCAGCTCCATTTTTCCCCCACTTTCCCCTAGCTATTGTCCTTTCTCCGGCGAGAATTTGAGATTTCCCCCAAATCGCGAATTACGGCCGCCAGAGCACGCGCACGTCGAGCCCCTACTTCGAGCCCTCCCCGAGGTCAACCAAGCATCCCAATAGCTTCCCCGAGTCCCGCTGGTGCTCACGGACCCCTCCAACTCCGGTGAGAGCCACTCACTTCGCCGGAATCGAGCCCGCGGCGACCGCCCCGCCACCGCACGTCGCCGGCGTTTTACGAGCCTCTTCCGGCCTCCCAACCGTCATCGTTCGACTCGTGGTAAGCCACTGGTTCTTTTTCCCACCTCTCCGACCTCCTTTCACCGCCGTTCGCCCGGCGCAGTGATAGCCAGTAGTGGACAGAGTTCTTCCTCGTTGAGAGCCCAGTTTCGAGCCAGGGTTCTTTCTCGATGAGAACCCAGCCAACGAGAGCCAGTAGAGTTCTTTTCCTATTCGAACAGGGTTCTTTCTCGATAAGAACTCAGTTTCGAGCTTCAGGGTTCTTTTTCCGATAAGAACCCAGACTGCGGGAACCAGCAGAGTTCTTTCTGTCGAGAGAAGAACTCGGTCCTCGAGACCAACCGAGTTCTTTTCCTCGAAAGCAGGAGATTAGAAGAGAAAAGAGAAACTTTGTTAAAATGTTAAGATAAAAATCACCTAGTGCAGTAACCTCGAATCATGTTTTGGCAGAACGCTTAAATTGTGCATCTCATGTAGAAGGCGCACTCGTTGACGGCTTCTACGACCTCGTCCCCGTCGACGGAGAGGAGAACCTCGAAGGCGGCCGAGCCAGCGTCGACGCAGACAGCCCGGAGCGTAGCAGTCAGCTAGCCCAAGAAGGCAAGCCCCGGAGCATAACCTGACTTTACCAATTATGCATTATGACTTCTCTATGCTTGTGCATTTGCGTTCAAGGAGTTGATTGAATACCTTAGCTGCACATTTTCCTAGTACCTATGACTTGCAATACTAGTATGAAAGGGATCGATAGTGCATTGCTATAGGTCCGTTACAAGTCGAGTGATTTCCTGTCACTCGCGAGACATAGGAATTGCTTGTCTTTACTTATGTTGGAATCATAAGGATTGACGGGCGGGATGATAGATGTAGATCTCCCGTCCGTGTATGATAATTGATTTAAGGTCGAAACGTGTGGTTGAGTGTGTCAAGTTTTTGAACGTACCACATGCATGCCGATGTATGGGGATCGGTAAGCCCGGTACCGGATTGAAGCAGCTAGGGCCGATAGCCATCTCTCCTTGGAAACTTTGTTTTCCCCTGCCGTACACTTGTGGATATATGCGTGATGCTGTGAGTGAAGCAGTAAACCTTTATCCTAAGGAAATGGACCCGGTTCCGAATTGTGGATCGATGGGAAAGGTTGGGAAATGCTTGTACCTTTTATAGCAAGCAGAGTATCCGTGTGTGTTGGGTTTCCCCTGGCCAGGTAGCACAAATTCGGTTCGAACTGTCCGCTTCTCGCGGTTAATGAGACTGCTTTGACCGCCTTGCTACATTGAGTAACAAGTGGAACTATGAGAATGATGAACTTGTTGTATGAAATAAATTGTACTGCACCACTTGTATGATTAGACAGGATGCTAATCTAGAATGGTTAAATCTACTAGAATATGATGCTAAAACTTGAAAGCAAGGACCTACTCTTAGTTGCTTTTTGGCAAACAAACCCACCAGCCAAAAGCCTCTCATGGTCTAGATGTCGGTGATGTAGTTTTCACCCGACGGGTAAGCCTTGCTGAGTATTAGTATACTCAGCCTTGCTTGTGGCAATGAATTACAGGTACACCTTTGGATGTCGATGCCTTGACTTGGCCTGTCCAGGTTCCACCTGGCTGGCACATCGAATGGGTTCCGTCCTCTGGCGAGGATCAGGAGGAGTAGCACCGTGGCAGGCTTCATCATGGTGTTATTTGTATCGTCGTTAGATTATTTTCTTCCGCTGCAATGAAACTCTGATTTCAGCTACTTTGAACTTTTATTTCCGCTGCAAGACTTTGTACTCTGAATTAAATTTGAACTTGGTTGTAATAACTTGTGATACCTATTGTGTATGTTAATTTGTGGAATGTTGTAATCTCTGGAACTCACCTTCGTGTGGGCGTGCTGTTGTTTCGATCGAGAAAAGTACGTGGTTTAATCGGGTTTAATCCGACGGCGCTCCAGCTTATTCCGGATTAAGTGCCTGACTACGTGATTAGTGGCCCAAAGGTACTTAACTTGGAATAATTTCGGAGTGGTCCGCCACAGCTGGCATCAGAGCCGAAACAGCGCACCGGAGAGACCAACAAACCTTAAATAAATATTTTTGGAATAAAATTTGCCAACTCGTACTTCCGCCGTGCCTTTCGGTGGAAGGTTGTTGTTAGGACCGTTAAGGATGTTACCTAGAACGTGAAGCCTATGTGGGTTAAGGGATCACGATATGATAGGTGGCAAATAGTATATTATACTGACTTCCAGCACATTTCATTCTGTCATTTACTTTACGCAATGGTGGGCGCAAGGTACGGCGATTGCTGTAACGTACCACGGCACTATATGAAAATATAGTGGCGGCACATAGTCAAATACGCTGTGATGGCGTATGAGAATAGAATAGGATGGTGGGCGCAAGGTACGGCGATTGCTGTAGCGTACCACGGCATCATATGCAAATATGATGGCGGCACAAAGTCAATACGCTATCTCATGAGCGTATGAAACTGTCAATATGTTGCTTTGGTGACATATGAACATTGCCCGTTCAATGTTAAACGTTCGGGGTGCCACCTCTATAGTGGGTGGTAATGAATGGAGACGCTTTCGTGAGTGCTGGCACGAAAGGTTGATTATACATGCTCTGGAATGAAATCTTCTGCAGGTACACTAACCGCGAATCCGTATATTGAAACGGTTAGAGAAGTTCGACTAGTTAATATAGGGAGAGACGAATATTGCCTAGCCACCGGCACTAACTTCGTAAGCCAAAAGTTTATTGGAATGTGTGTTGGCGAGAACGAATAGGCCGCCCATGCTTTGCATCTCACCGAATTAATATCGAATACTAATAAGTGACCAAATCGAACCGCCGTCAAAGGAATTGAAATCACAACCCAAAAATCCTGCTGAGAACAATCTGTTTGCACCCTTAATTCGAAACTAAAAACGTTGTCAAACGAAAAAGTGTTCAACACGAAAGTTGTCATAAATATTATGAAGTAAATGCTGGAGAAATTTCAACGAAAATGGTTCAGTAAAATTGGAGTTATGCTAAAAATGGTAACCCCCTGTCTGCTGGGAATTTCTGGGGACAGTGAGATAAAAATTGAATTTTTACACCATCTTAACGACAGTTCTGCTCAAACCTCCAACATGAAACTTGTTAGGAATTATTTAAACAATGTCCTGGCCAAATTTGGGAATTTTTGAGCTTGTAGATTTCGAGTTTTGTAATTTTTACTACCCTGCACAGAATCTGTTTTTTGCTCTTTGGCACTAACCGGTTCTCACCCTTGCCCCTTTTTCCTTTTGGTTCAGATGGACGCCCTCGCTGACCTGGCTAGCCACCCCAACGACGTGTCCTTCTCTGATTGCTTGGGATGGGAAGGTTTCCCTAGCATCTTGTGGTCGGTTCTATAGGCACTTGGCTACCCTACACCGCCACAATATGAGAGAATCCTCATCCGAGACCGCGGTGTGACTCGTTTCCCGTGTGCGTTGGTGGTCTATCGCCACCCACCGTGTCCTAGTTCCCCCACCTGGACGGTGGAAGTTCATGGACACCACATGGAGACGATTTGTGAGCTAGCTGCCTTGAATGGCATCAGTTTTTTTTGTGCTCAGAACCAGAGCTTGGTAGAGCACCAGTTGCTTGGGCTGTTTCCACCAACTCAGCCGGATGATCCCCACTGGATGAGACGCTACCTTAGCTCTCCTTTGAGGATGGCGGAGAATCCCGTCGCTGCAGCCGCTTTGATGATGAGGTGGATACGGGCGTATCACCGCTTGCAGGCACTACTTGGACGGTCACAGAGCGAGTTGCTCAACACTGCCACGGACATGTCCGCTCGCGCCCGTGACATAGGGGTTGAGAGGACCTCCTTGTCCATTGAGGTGACCACTAGAGATGCTATGATCGCTGACTTGGAGAGGCAACTGAATGACCTCCAAATTGCACACAACAACACCCAGAATGAGTTAGCACAAACTAGAGATGAGCTTGAGGAGGTACATGGTACCTTGGAGCATGCGAATGCTATGCTTGCCGCCCATGACGCTCAGCACCTTCTTGAGCAAGCAGGAGGAAATGGTGAAGGAGAGGCTCCAGACTCTGACATGGACACCGAGGACGACATGCCGCCCCTTCCAGCTCCACCTTCTCCTATGGGCAGCGAGGCTACCGCTAACAACTTGGATGATTTTTAGAGTGGTAGTAGCAAGTACTCCTCCGCTATGCCTAAGTTTTGGCTTCGTCTTGTAATAGGCTAGATGGAGTTGAGCTCCCCCTCTTTACCTTTTGGTGGCAATGTAATTATGGTGTGGTTGTGGTGTAAAACTTGATGAAGCTGTAATAGCTGTGTGAAACATTCTGCAGCTGACCTTGTTTTAATTATTGATGGGTTTTCCATTCATTTCTGGGCTGTGATTTGAACTACAAGTTGTTTGGAATTTGTCAAACAAAAGGATCACCAAATTGCAACCCCATTGGTTAAGCGAAATAAAAATGGCAACCAAAACACTATAGCTCGGCCTGCTGAAAAACAGCAAATGCAGAGAGCTAAAGATTGAATTTTTCGGCTTAGTTCCAGTCCGAATTTGATTCCGAGCCCAACATGAAAGTTGTAGAGCATAAAATTTTCGAGCTACTGACCGAATTGGAGCATTTGACTTGTTTCCTGTAGGGAGATATGATTTTTCTTCCGAACTGCGTGCTGATGGGTCATTCTGCGCAGTACACTTTAATATATTGTCACGTTCTATCTTGTCATTCATTATGCAAGCTTATGGAATGTGGCTAATACAAGTACCTGCTGCAGATGGCAATCACCCGCAGCGGTCACGACGCTAGTGGCTCCAACGCTAACCAGCAGGGGCCAGAGGGGCAGCAACAGCCACCGCCACCTCCTCCTCCGCAGCAACCTCCGACGTGGCAGCAGCTATATGCCACGCAAACGGAGATTCTCCGGAAGCTGCAGCATCAGCAATAGATGATGCAGCAGCAGATGCTTCAGCAGGGAGGTCAACGGGCCCCTCAGCCTCAGGTGGCCAGATACGAAGATTTTCTGGCAGCGCACCCACCGATTTTCTCACGAGCTGATGAGCCCTTGGAGGCCGACACCTGGATTCGAGCCATCGAGTCCAAATTCACCATCCTGGCGACACCTTGTGCCTCTAACCGCAAGGTCGTGTTCGCGGCACAGCAACTCCGCGGCCCAGCTCTCCTTTGGTGGGAGACCTACCTGGCCCTGCAGCAGGAGGGTCACGTAGTCGAGTGGGATGAGTTCAAGGCTGCATTCAAAGCTCATCACATTCCGGCCGGTCTGGTTGAAAGAAAGCTGAATGAGTTTCTGGCACTGACCCAGGGTACTCGCACGGTGCTGCAGTACGCCCAGGCCTTCAATGGTCTGTGCCCCTACGCGGGTCATCACGCCGACTCCGATGAAAAGAAGCTTGAGAGATTCCGACGTGGCCTTAACACTAAGTTGAAGGCACAGTTGGCCACCACCCGTGCTCCCCACGTACGGTGACCTCGTCAACCATGCCATCGCTCAAGAAGACGCCAATATGGTGCACAAGGCGGAAAAGAAGAGGAAGACTCCCCGCTGGACCGTCAAGCGCGCAGCCCCAGAGGTTCCGCTTGGTTACCCCGGCTGCACCGCAGGGACAGTCCAGGGCACCTCAGGGAGGTGGATGGGTTGCTAGGCCGCCACAGCCTAACGCGCCTCGTTTCCCTCCACCGCCGCAGCAGCAGCAGCAGCAAGCACCAAGGCAAAATGCACAGCAGCCAGCTCGCCCAGGAGCCGGCTATCAGTGCTTCAAGTGTGGAAGTAAAGATCATTTTATCAAGGATTGTCCGCAGAACAAGCAGCAAAAACCAGCGCCCGGAAATCAGCAAGGCAAAGGCAAGCAGCGGCAGCGTGTGCAAGTTCGGCAAGGACGGCTCAACTACACCACCTTTGCCGACTTACCCGAGGGAGCCCCAGACATGACTGGTACTTTCCCTATCTGCACTCAACCTGCTGTGATATTGTTTGATTCCGGGGCAACACATAGTTTTATAAGCACAAGGTTTCATGTGAAATGCGGATTAAAATCTTACCATACCAAATCATCGTATGTGATATCAACTGCGGGAGGTAAAATTGCATCCAACCAAGTCACACGACAGGTTCCAATCAGGCTGGGAAGTAAAACATTTCCTACTGATTTAATTCTGCTTGGTATGGAAGGAATTGACATTGTGTTAGGAGCCAATTGGATGACTCAACACAAGGTTGTCCTAGATGTTGCGGAAAGAGTTGTTGAGATAAACTCGCCTACGCATGGCCGAGTGTGCTATATCTGCCACAACGGACTTGCGTTGATGCGTGTGCTTATACCATGGTCGAAACCCAACTAAAGGACATTCCGGTGGTATGTGAGTATGCCGATGTATTTCCGGATGACTTACCTGGGATGCCGCCGGATAGGGACGTTGAATTTGTGATTGAAATTCAACCTGGCACAGCACCTATATCAAAGAGACCGTATAGAATGCCACCCAATGAATTGGCTGAATTAAAAATTCAACTCCAAGAATTGCTAGATAAGGGTTTCATTCGTCCAAGTGTATCACCTTGGGGATGTCCCGCTATCTTTGTGAAGAAGAAGGACCATTCCTTGAGGTTGTGTATTGATTACCGGCCTCAATCAATGCGGTAACTATTAAGAACAAGTATCCGCTTCCCCGTATTGACATCTTGTTTGACCAACTAGCTGGCGCTAGAGTGTTCTCCAAGATTGACCTTCGCTCTGGCTATCACCAAATCAAAATCAGGCCCTTGTGACATTCCAAAGACTGCCTTTTCCACACGTTATGGACTTTATGAATTCTTGGTTATGTCTTTTGGACTCACCAATGCCCCGGCCGACTTCATGTACCTCATGAATTCGGTCTTCATGTCTGAACTAGACAAGTTTGTGGTGGTTTTCATTGACGACATTCTTGTATATTCCAAGAATGAGGAAGAGCATGCTGAGCACCTTCGCATTGTTCTTCAAAGGTTGAGAAGATCACCGGCTCTACGCCAAGTTCTCCAAGTGTGAATTCTGGTTAGAGAGCGTGAAGTTCTTAGGCCACACGGTTTCCAAGGATGGTATATCCGTGGATCCAACCAAAGTGCAAGAGGTGCTAGATTGGCAACCACCTACATCTGTCCACGAGATTCGGAGTTTTCTGGGTTTAGCCGGTTATTACCGTCGTTTTATTCCGGATTTCTCTCGGATAGCAAAGCCCATGACCGAACTCTTGAAGAAGGGAGTTAAATTTGAGTGGAATGACAAATGTGAGGAAGCTTTCCACACCTTGCGAAGACACTTAACTTCAGCCCCAGTTTTTGGCTCAGCCCGATGGCACCAAGCCTTATGATGTCTATTGCGATGCATCAGGCACCGGTCTTGGCTGTGTTCTCATGCAAGAAAACCGAGTGATTGCTTATGCTTCTCGAGCACTTCGGCCTCATGAGCAAAACTACCCCACGCATGATCTTGAGTTAGCAGCGGTTATTCATGCTCTCAAGATGTGGAGACACTATTTGATGGGTGTTCCCTGCAACATATACACAGACCACAAGAGCCTCAAATATGTTTTCACTCAGGCACATTTGAATATGAGACAGCGAAGATGGTTGGAGTTAGCAAAGGACTATGACCTTAGTGTGCATTATCACCCCGGGAAGGCTAATGTAGTTGCGGATGCACTAAGCCGCAAGGCTCGTTGTCATTGTCTTTCCGTGGAGTCCTACGCTGACACCCTGTGTCACGAAATGGCAAAGCTCAATTTAGAGATTGTTCCACACGGGTACTTCAACCATATTGCAGTGGAACCAACCTTGCACGATCAGATTGTTGTAGCCCAATTAAATGACGCGGGCATTAAAGTTCTTAAACAGAAATTGTCTAAGGAGAAGGTGAAAGAGAAGTACAAATGTTTCCGGTTGGATGGGCAGGGAGTGATGTGGTTTGGACATCGCCTCCTCGTGGTGCCCAAAAACACGGAACTCCGGAGGAAGATTATGGATGAGGCACATCTCTCTAAATTTTCTATCCATCCCGGCAGCACTAAAATGTACCAAGATTTGAAACAAAACTTTTGGTGGACTCGGATGAAGCGAGAAAATTGCCACATATGTGTCGGAATGTGACACATGTCAGCGGGTTAAGGCTAGCCACTTGAAGGTAGCAGACACGCTTCAACCTCTACCTATTCCCTCATGGAAGTGGGAAGATATAAGCATGGATTTTATTGTTGGACTTCCCCGGACCCCCCTCAGGGCCACGACTCCATCTGGGTAATTGTGGATCACCTTACCAAAACCGCACAATTTATTCCAGTCAATACCATTTACACTGCTAAGAAGTACGCGGAAATTTATTTGGAACGGATCGTCTGTCTACATGGAGTACCCAAGACGATAATTTCAGATCGTGGTACTCTGTTCGTAGCACGCTTTTGGGAACAATTGCAAATGTCCCTAGGCACCAAACTGATCTGTAGTTCAGCATATCACCCACAAACCGATGGGCAGACGGAAAGGGTAAATCAAACACTTGAGGATATGCTTCGAGCTTGTGTTATCCATTACGGGAAGAATTGGGAGAAGTGTTTATCTCTGGCCGAATTCTCTTATAACAACAGCTACCAAGCGAGCCTTAAAATGGCACCATTCGAAGCCTTATATGGTAGAAGATGTCGGACCCCGTTGTGTTGGTCCCCAAGCAGGCGAGAGATATACTTATGGCCCTGACCTTGTGAAGGAAGCAGAAGAAAAGGTTTAGGATCATTCGGGAGAATTTGAAGACCGCTCAGTCGCGGCAAAAGAGCTACTTTGATCAGCGGCGGAAGCCACTTCAGTTTGAAGTTGGTGATCACGTGTATCATAAAGTCTCCCCGACCAAGGGCGTGCAAAGATTTGGACTCAAAGGAAAGCTTGCACCTCGCTTTATCGGCCCGTATGAAATTACTCAGCAATGTGGGCCGGTAGCCTATCAACTGAAGCTTCCCGAGAAACTTTCAGCGGTACACAATGTATTCCATGTTTCTCAACTCAAGAGGTGTCTTCGTGTTCCATCCGAGGTTATTGAAGAGGAACTCTCGGTTGAACCGGATCTCTCTTATGATGAGTATCCTGTTAAGATCCTCGACGAGAAAGAGCGACAAACACGAAGGAAGGGAGTTAAAATGTACAAAGTTCAGTGGAGTCATCACTCCGAAGATGAAGCCACGTGGGAAACCGAGGACTATCTTAGGAAGAATTTCCCCGACATACTTTCATAAGCCGAGGTATTTCTTTTCCCCTCTCTATCTCTAGGTTTAATCGAATCTCGGGACGAGATTCCTTTTAAGGGGGGTAGGCTGTGACATCTCTGATGTCAAAAGAATTAAAAAGTGCAATTAAAATCAATGCAACAGGGAATTGGGTTGAAATTCAAAAATTCGTCAAAAATTCAATTACAATTCAAAAACAAGGGTTGTTTGGCACCCAACTGAAATCTAAAAATCTCGGACCAAAAGAGTAGTTGTCATCACCAACAGCCCTTCGCGACAACCTCGCCACGGCGTTCGTTCCGCTCGATGACCCTCGGGCGGGGATGTCCGTCACGATCGAGCTTAGCCCGGATGTCCGTCACGATCGAGCATGTCCGTGATGATCGAGCCTAGCCAGTATGTCCGTGACGATCGTGCCTAGCCAGTAGTTTCCGTCACGATTCGAGGCCGCACGATGGGACCCTCGAGGCCCCGTAGTCCGTCACGATTCGAGGCCGCACGATAGGACCCTCGAGGCCCCGCAGTCCGTCACGATTCGAGGCCGCACGTTAGGACGCTCGAGGCTCCACAGCCAAGCTCGAGGGGGCACTTACCCTCGAGCGACGTTCCGTCACGCTCGAGGCTTCGCAGCCAAGCTCGAGGGGGCACTCACCCTCGAGTGGCTTTTCCGACCGTTCGAGGCTCGGCAAGCTCGAGCTTGCGGCTCAAGCTCGAAGCGCCGTAGCGCCTGGTCTAAGTGCCTGGTCCAAGCTCGAAAGTTGTGTCCCACACCTCAAACTCCAACTTCTAATTTTACACGTTTCGGAGTTCAGCTCAAAATTTTTGGAGAAAGTTCAAAAGGGGCAAAGGAGCTCCACGGGGCTGCCAGCTCGCCCCTGGCGCGCTCTGCTCCGGCCGGAGTCCGGCCGCCACGTGGCCGGCGTGTGGCGGAGACCGCGTCGGGTCGGCCGAGCCGTGCGCGGCAGCTAGCTTTTGTCCTCGCGCGTTTGTCCCAAGCCTTCCGTACCGTCACTTCGCGGGGCGACGGCGCACTGCTGCCTCGCGCCGCGGAGCGCCATCATGACGAGCTCGCTCGGCACTGGTCGCAGCCGCACAGCGCCGCCCCGCAGTCGCGATGCTCGCTCGCTACGCGCCAAGGAGCACTGTGGAGGATTCCCAGCGATCACGCCACAATCTTCCTCGCCCAATCGTGTCGCGCGCGCTCTGTTCGAGCTCGGGCATGCGTCAATGGCGCGTCACGTCGGCCTTTACTCCGCGCGTACGCTCCCGAGCCATCACTTCGCCGCCGTCGCCTCGCCTCGCCTCTCGCCGCGCTGAGCGCACTGCAGGCGGTAGAGTCCGTTCACGTCGCGCCAAAGCCTCTGCTGAGGATCTCCACTTCATCACGCGATGATCTTTGACGCCCAACCGCGTGTGTGCGCTCTGTTCGAGTTCGCCGCGCCATCAATGGCGACCGCGACAGCCACCACACGCGCTCGCACGCTCCCGAGGCAACACTGTGCCACTCTTGCGTGCCCAATCACTCCACCAAGCACTCACACCCCTCCTCTCACTCGCTCACTTGGCCATTTCCACTTCCCGCGCTCGCTCGGTCTTCTTCTTCCTCGCGCCGCGCGAACCGAGCCGAGCTTCTCCGAGAAATTCCCCGTCCACACTCCACCATTCCCAAGTTCGTCCCGCACGAAGCTAGCCCTCTACTCCAGCTCCATTTTTCCCCCACTTTCCCCTAGCTATTGTCCTTTCTCCGGCGAGAATTTGAGATTTCCCCCAAATCGCGAATTCCGGCCGCAGAGCACGCGCACGTCGAGCCCCTACTTCGAGCCCTCCCCGAGGTCGAACCAAGCATCCCAATAGCTTCCCCGAGTCCCGCTGGTGCTCACGGACCCCTCCAACTCCGGTGAGAGCCACTCACTTCGCCGGAATCGAGCCCGCGGCGACCGCCCCGCCACCGCACGTCGCCGGCATTTTTACGAGCCTCTTCCGGCCTCCCAACCGTCATCGTTCGACTCGTGGTAAGCGCACTGGTTCTTTTCCCCACACTCTCCAGACCTCTATTCACCGCCGTTCGCCCGGCGCAGTGATAGCCAGTAGTGGACAGAGTTCTTCCTCGTTGAGAGCCCAGTTTTCGAGCCAGGGTTCTTTCTCGATGAGAACCCAGCCAACGAGAAGCCAGTTAGAGTTCTTTTCCTACTTCGAACAGGGTTCTTTTCTCGATAAGAACTTCAGTTTCGAGCTTCAGGGTTCTTTTTCCAATAAGAACCCAGACTGCGGGACCAGCAGAGTTCTTTCTGTCGAGAAGAACTCGGTCCTCGAGACCAACCGAGTTCTTTTCCTCGAAAGCAGGAGATTAGAAGAGAAAGAGAACTTTGTTAAAATGTTAAGATAAAAATCACCTAGTGCAGTAACCTCGAATCATGTTTTGGCAGAACGCTTAAATTGTGCATCTCATGTAGAAGGCGCACTCGTTGACGGCTTCTACGACCTCGTCCCCGTCGACGGAGAGGAGAACCTCGAAGGCGGCCGAGCCAGCGTCGACGCAGACAGCCCGGAGCGTAGCAGTCAGCTAGCCCAAGAAGGCAAGCCCCGGAGCATAACCTGACTTACCAATTATGCATTATGAATTCTCTATGCTTGTGCATTTGCTTCAAGGAGTTGATTGAATACCTTAGCTGCATATTTCCTAGTACCCTATGACTTGCAATACTAGTATGAAAGGGATCGATAGTGCATTGCTATAGGTCCGTTACAAGTCGAGTGATTTCCTGTCACTCGCGAGACATAGGAATTGCTTGTCTTTACTTATGTTGGAATCATAAGGATTGACGGGCGGGATGATAGATGTAGATCCCGTCCGTGTATGATATTGATTTAAGGTCGAAACGTGTGGTTGAGTGTGTCAAGTTTTGAACGTACCACATTGCATGCCGATGTATGGGGATCGGTAAGCCGGTACCAGATTGAAGCAGCTAGGCCGATAGCCATCTCTCCTTGGAAACTTTGTTTTCCCCTGCCGTACACTTGTGGATAATGCGTGATGCTGTGAGTGAAGCAGTAAACCTTTATCCTAAGGAAATGGACCCGGTCCGAATTGTGGATCGATGGGAAAGGTTGGGGAAATGCTTGTACCTTTATAGCAAGCAGAGTATCCGTGGTGTGTTGGGGTTCCCCTGGCAGGTAGCACAAATTCGGTTCGAACTGTCCGCTTCTCGCGGTTAATGAGACTGCTTGACCGCCTTGCTACATTGAGTAACAAGTGGAACTATGAGAATGATGTTGTATGAATAAATTGTACTCACCACTTGTATATTAGACAGGATGCTAATCTAGAATGGTTAAATCTACTAGAATATGAGCTAAAGACTTGAAAGCAAGGACCTACTCTTAGTTGCTTTTTTGGCAAACAAACCCACCAGCCAAAGCTCTCATGCTAGATGTCGGTGATTGTAGTTTTCATCACAGCGACGGGGTAAGCTTGTGAGTATGTATAATTCAGCACTTGCTTGTGGCAATGAAT
>JACEFO010001837.1:0-80879 GCA_015342445.1 Digitaria exilis
CTGGGGCTTGGATTGGTTGAACCGGCGCTCGACAGAGGAATCGGCGGTGAAGAGGAAGTTGAGGCAGTTCCCATTTGACCTGATTGTTCATGAGTCTGGGGAGGTGCCTGTATATGCATCGAAATTTAGCGTCGAAAAGCAAAGGAATTGCAACAAAATCGGAAATAATTTTACCCGTTCCAATGCAGTTGCTACTGTTATGTCCGACGGGTTTCTTGAGTCTCAATTTGATGTGGCCTATCTCAGGAATTGAGGCCGCCAGTGTCCCGAGCGTATTTCTTGATATACGTCGTGCTGCTTTCTGAAGCTGAAATCTTTCGAGCAACTTTAAGGAATATTCCCTTGAAGTTGTGCTTTTGTTAATGCCAGATGGCATTTTTCTCCGATTCTTGAAGGTACGGCCGGTTGACTCCGTGTGACATCTCTGATGTCAAAAGAATTAAAAAGTGCAATTGAAAATCAATGCAACAGGGAATTGGGTTGAAATTCAAAAAATTCGTCAAAAAATTCAATTACCAATTCAAAAACAGGCGTTGTTTGGCACCCAACTGAAATCTAAAAATCTCTCGTACCAAAAGATGTAGTTGTCATCCACCAACAGCTCCTTCGCGACAACCTCGCCACGGCGTTCGTTCCGCTCGATGACCCTCGGGCGGGATGTCCGTCACGATCGAGCTAGCCGGATGTCCCGTCACGATCGAGCCATGTCCGTGATGATCGAGCCTAGCCAGTATGTCCGTGACGATCGAGCCTAGCCAAGTAGTTTCCGTCACGATTCGAGGCCGCACGATAGGACCCTCGAGGCCCCGCAGTCCGTCACGATTCGAGGCCGCCGATAGGACCCTCGAGGCCCCGCAGTCCGTCACGATTCGACCCTCCGCACGTTAGGACGCTCGAGGCTCCACAGCCAAGCTCGAGGGGGCACTTACCCTCGAGCGACGTTCCGTCACGCTCGCAGGCTTCGCAGCCAAGCTCGAGGGGCACTCACCCTCGAGTGCTTTTCCGACCGTTCGGGCTCGGCAAGCTCGAGCTTACGCTCAAGCTCGAAGCGCCGTAGCGCCTGGGTCTAAGTGCCTGGTCCAGCTCGAAAGTTGTGTCCCACACCTCAAACTCCAACTTCTAATTTTACACGTTTCGGAGTTCAGCTCAAATTTTGGAGAAAGTTCAAAAGGGCAAAGGAGCTCCACGCGGCTGCCAGCTCGCCCCTGGCAGCGCTCTGCTCCGGCCGGAGTCCGGCCGCCACGTGGCCGGGCCGTTGGCGGAGACCGCGTCGGGTCGGCCGAGCCGTGGCGGCAGCTAGCTTTTGTCCTCGCGTGTTTGTCCCAAGACCTTCCGTACCGTCACTTCGCGGCGACGGCGCACTGCTGCCTCGCGCCGCGGAGCGCCATCATGACGAGCTCGCTCGGCACTGGTCGCAGCCGCGCAGCGCCGCCCCGCAGTCGCGATGCTCGCTCGCTACGCGCCAAGGAGCACTGTGGAGGATCCCCAGCGATCACGCCCAATCTTCCTCGCCCAATCGTGTCGCGCGCGCTCTGTTCGAGCTCGGGCATGCGTCAATGGCGCGTCACGTCGGCCTTTACTCCGCGCGCACGCTCCCGAGCCATCACTTCGCCGCCGTCGCCTCGCCTCGCCTCTCGCCGCGCCGAGGCGCACTGCAGGCGGTAGAGTCCGTTCGCGTCGCGCCAAAGCCTCTGCTGAGGATCTCCACTTCATCACGCGATGATCTTTGACGCCCAACCGCGCATGTGCGCTCTGTTCGAGTTCGCCGCGCCATCAATGGCGACCGCGACAGCCACCACGCGGCTCGCACGCTCCCGAGGCAACACTGTGCCACTCTTGCGTGCCCAATCACTCCACCAAGCACTCACACCCCTCCTCTCACTCGCTCACTTGGCCATTTCCACTTCCCCGCGCTCGCTCGGTCTTCTTCTTCCTCGCGCCGCGCGAACCGAGCCGAGCTTCTCCGAGAAATTCCCCGTCCACACTCCACCATTCCCAAGTTCGTCCCGCACGAAGCCAGCCCTCATACTCCAGCTCCATTTTTCCCCCACTTTCCCCTAGCTATTGTCCTTTCTCCGGCGAGAATTTGAGATTTCCCCCAAATCGCGAATTACGGCCGCCAGAGCACGCGCACGTCGAGCCCCTACTTCGAGCCCTCCCCGAGGTCAACCAAGCATCCCAATAGCTTCCCCGAGTCCCGCTGGTGCTCACGGACCCCTCCAACTCCGGTGAGAGCCACTCACTTCGCCGGAATCGAGCCCGCGGCGACCGCCCCGCCACCGCACGTCGCCGGCGTTTTACGAGCCTCTTCCGGCCTCCCAACCGTCATCGTTCGACTCGTGGTAAGCCACTGGTTCTTTTCCCCACCTCTCCGACCTCCTTTCACCGCCGTTCGCCCGGCGCAGTGATAGCCAGTAGTGGACAGAGTTCTTCCTCGTTGAGAGCCCAGTTTCGAGCCAGGGTTCTTTCTCGATGAGAACCCAGCCAACGAGAGCCAGTAGAGTTCTTTTCCTATTCGAACAGGGTTCTTTCTCGATAAGAACTCAGTTTCGAGCTTCAGGGTTCTTTTTCCGATAAGAACCCAGACTGCGGGAACCAGCAGAGTTCTTTCTGTCGAGAAGAACTCGGTCCTCGAGACCAACCGAGTTCTTTTCCTCGAAAGCAGGAGATTAGAAGAGAAAAGAGAAACTTTGTTAAAATGTTAAGATAAAAATCACCTAGTGCAGTAACCTCGAATCATGTTTTGGCAGAACGCTTAAATTGTGCATCTCATGTAGAAGGCGCACTCGTTGACGGCTTCTACGACCTCGTCCCCGTCGACGGAGAGGAGAACCTCGAAGGCGGCCGAGCCAGCGTCGACGCAGACAGCCCGGAGCGTAGCAGTCAGCTAGCCCAAGAAGGCAAGCCCCGGAGCATAACCTGACTTTACCAATTATGCATTATGACTTCTCTATGCTTGTGCATTTGCGTTCAAGGAGTTGATTGAATACCTTAGCTGCACATTTTCCTAGTACCTATGACTTGCAATACTAGTATGAAGGGATCGATAGTGCATTGCTATAGGTCCGTTACAAGTCGAGTGATTTCCTGTCACTCGCGAGACATAGGAATTGCTTGTCTTTACTTATGTTGGAATCATAAGGATTGACGGGCGGGATGATAGATGTAGATCTCCCGTCCGTGTATGATAATTGATTTAAGGTCGAAACGTGTGGTTGAGTGTGTCAAGTTTTGAACGTACCACATGCATGCCGATGTATGGGGATCGGTAAGCCCGGTACCGGATTGAAGCAGCTAGGGCCGATAGCCATCTCTCCTTGGAAACTTTGTTTTCCCCTGCCGTACACTTGTGGATATATGCGTGATGCTGTGAGTGAAGCAGTAAACCTTTATCCTAAGGAAATGGACCCGGTTCCGAATTGTGGATCGATGGGAAAGGTTGGGAAATGCTTGTACCTTTATAGCAAGCAGAGTATCCGTGTGTGTTGGGTTTCCCCTGGCCAGGTAGCACAAATTCGGTTCGAACTGTCCGCTTCTCGCGGTTAATGAGACTGCTTGACCGCCTTGCTACATTGAGTAACAAGTGGAACTATGAGAATGATGAACTTGTTGTATGAAATAAATTGTACTGCACCACTTGTATGATTAGACAGGATGCTAATCTAGAATGGTTAAATCTACTAGAATATGATGCTAAAACTTGAAAGCAAGGACCTACTCTTAGTTGCTTTTTGGCAAACAAACCCACCAGCCAAAAGCCTCTCATGGTCTAGATGTCGGTGATGTAGTTTTCACCCGACGGGTAAGCCTTGCTGAGTATTAGTATACTCAGCCTTGCTTGTGGCAATGAATTACAGGTACACCTTTGGATGTCGATGCCTTGACTTGGCCTGTCCAGGTTCCACCTGGCTGGCACATCGAATGGGTTCCGTCCTCTGGCGAGGATCAGGAGGAGTAGCACCGTGGCAGGCTTCATCATGGTGTTATTTGTATCGTCGTTAGATTATTTTCTTCCGCTGCAATGAAACTCTGATTTCAGCTACTTTGAACTTTTATTTCCGCTGCAAGACTTTGTACTCTGAATTAAATTTGAACTTGGTTGTAATAACTTGTGATACCTATTGTGTATGTTAATTTGTGGAATGTTGTAATCTCTGGAACTCACCTTCGTGTGGGCGTGCTGTTGTTTCGATCGAGAAAAGTACGTGGTTTAATCGGGTTTAATCCGACGGCGCTCCAGCTTATTCCGGATTAAGTGCCTGACTACGTGATTAGTGGCCCAAAGGTACTTAACTTGGAATAATTTCGGAGTGGTCCGCCACAGCTGGCATCAGAGCCGAAACAGCGCACCGGAGAGACCAACAAACCTTAAATAAATATTTTTGGAATAAAATTTGCCAACTCGTACTTCCGCCGTGCCTTTCGGTGGAAGGTTGTTGTTAGGACCGTTAAGGATGTTACCTAGAACGTGAAGCCTATGTTGGTTAAGGGATCACGATATGATAGGTGGCAAATAGTATATTATACTGACTTCCAGCACATTTCATTCTGTCATTTACTTTACGCAATGGTGGGCGCAAGGTACGGCGATTGCTGTAACGTACCACGGCACTATATGAAAATATAGTGGCGGCACATAGTCAATACGCTGTGATGGCGTATGAGAATAGAATAGGATGGTGGGCGCAAGGTACGGCGATTGTTGTAGCGTACCACGGCATCATATGCAAATATGATGGCGGCACAAAGTCAATACGCTATCTCATGAGCGTATGAAACTGTCAATATGTTGCTTTGGTGACATATGAACATTGCCCGTTCAATGTTAAACGTTCGGGTGCCACCTCTATAGTGGGTGGTAATGAATGGAGACGCTTTCGTGAGTGCTGGCACGAAAGGTTGATTATACATGCTCTGGAATGAAATCTTCTGCAGGTACACTAACCGCGAATCCGTATATTGAAACGGTTAGAGAAGTTCGACTAGTTAATATAGGGAGAGACGAATATTGCCTAGCCACCGGCACTAACTTCGTAAGCCAAAAGTTTATTGGAATGTGTGTTGGCGAGAACGAATAGGCCGCCCATGCTTTGCATCTCACCGAATTAATATCGAATACTAATAAGTGACCAAATCGAACCGCCGTCAAAGGAATTGAAATCACAACCCAAAAATCCTGCTGAGAACAATCTGTTTGCACCCTTAATTCGAAACTAAAAACGTTGTCAAACGAAAAAGTGTTCAACACGAAAGTTGTCATAAATATTATGAAGTAAATGCTGGAGAAATTTCAACGAAAATGGTTCAGTAAAATTGGAGTTATGCTAAAAATGGTAACCCCCTGTCTGCTGGAAATTTCTGGGGACAGTGAGATAAAAATTGAATTTTTACACCATCTTAACGACAGTTTCTGCTCAAACCTCCAACATGAAACTTGTTAGGAATTATTTAAACAATGTCCTGGCCAAATTTGGGAATTTTTGAGCTTGTAGATTTCGAGTTTTGTAATTTTTACTACCCTGCACAGAATCTGTTTTTGCTCTTTGGCACTAACCGGTTCTCACCCTTGCCCCTTTTTCCTTTTGGTTCAGATGGACGCCCTCGCTGACCTGGCTAGCCACCCCAACGACGTGTCCTTCTCTGATTGCTTGGGATGGGAAGGTTTCCCTAGCATCTTGTGGTCGGTTCTATAGGCACTTGGCTACCCTACACCGCCACAATATGAGAGAATCCTCATCCGAGACCGCGGTGTGACTCGTTCCCGTGTGCGTTGGTGGTCTATCGCCACCCACCGTGTCCTAGTTCCCCCACCTGGACGGTGGAAGTTCATGGACACCACATGGAGACGATTTGTGAGCTAGCTGCCTTGAATGGCATCAGTTCTTTTTGTGCTCAGAACCAGAGCTTGGTAGAGCACCAGTTGCTTGGGCTGTTTCCACCAACTCAGCCGGATGATCCCCACTGGATGAGACGCTACCTTAGCTCTCCTTTGAGGATGGCGGAGAATCCCGTCGCTGCAGCCGCTTTGATGATGAGGTGGATACGGGCGTATCACCGCTTGCAGGCACTACTTGGACGGTCACAGAGCGAGTTGCTCAACACTGCCACGGACATGTCCGCTCGCGCCCGTGACATAGGGGTTGAGAGGACCTCCTTGTCCATTGAGGTGACCACTAGAGATGCTATGATCGCTGACTTGGAGAGGCAACTGAATGACCTCCAAATTGCACACAACAACACCCAGAATGAGTTAGCACAAACTAGAGATGAGCTTGAGGAGGTACATGGTACCTTGGAGCATGCGAATGCTATGCTTGCCGCCCATGACGCTCAGCACCTTCTTGAGCAAGCAGGAGGAAATGGTGAAGGAGAGGCTCCAGACTCTGACATGGACACCGAGGACGACATGCCGCCCCTTCCAGCTCCACCTTCTCCTATGGGCAGCGAGGCTACCGCTAACAACTTGGATGATTTTTAGAGTGGTAGTAGCAAGTACTCCTCCGCTATGCCTAAGTTTTGGCTTCGTCTTGTAATAGGCTAGATGGAGTTGAGCTCCCCCTCTTTACCTTTTGGTGGCAATGTAAATTATGGTGTGGTTGTGGTGTAAAACTTGATGAAGCTGTAATAGCTGTGTGAAAACATTCTGCAGCTGACCTTGTTTTAATTATTGATGGGTTTTCCATTCATTTCTGGGCTGTGATTTGAACTACAAGTTGTTTGGAATTTGTCAAACAAAAGGATCACCAAATTGCAACCCCATTGGTTAAGCGAAATAAAAATGGCAACCAAAACACTATAGCTCGGCCTGCTGAAAAACAGCAAATGCAGAGAGCTAAAGATTGAATTTTTCGGCTTAGTTCCAGTCCGAATTTGATTCCGAGCCCAACATGAAAGTTGTAGAGCATAAAATTTTCGAGCTACTGACCGAATTGGAGCATTTGACTTGTTTCCTGTAGGGAGATATGATTTTTCTTCCGAACTGCGTGCTGATGGGTCATTCTGCGCAGTACACTTTAATATATTGTCACGTTCTATCTTGTCATTCATTATGCAAGCTTATGGAATGTGGCTAATACAAGTACCTGCTGCAGATGGCAATCACCCGCAGCGGTCACGACGCTAGTGGCTCCAACGCTAACCAGCAGGGGCCAGAGGGGCAGCAACAGCCACCGCCACCTCCTCCTCCGCAGCAACCTCCGACGTGGCAGCAGCTATATGCCACGCAAACGGAGATTCTCCGGAAGCTGCAGCATCAGCAATAGATGATGCAGCAGCAGATGCTTCAGCAGGGAGGTCAACGGGCCCCTCAGCCTCAGGTGGCCAGATACGAAGATTTTCTGGCAGCGCACCCACCGATTTTCTCACGAGCTGATGAGCCCTTGGAGGCCGACACCTGGATTCGAGCCATCGAGTCCAAATTCACCATCCTGGCGACACCTTGTGCCTCTAACCGCAAGGTCGTGTTCGCGGCACAGCAACTCCGCGGCCCAGCTCTCCTTTGGTGGGAGACCTACCTGGCCCTGCAGCAGGAGGGTCACGTAGTCGAGTGGGATGAGTTCAAGGCTGCATTCAAAGCTCATCACATTCCGGCCGGTCTGGTTGAAAGAAAGCTGAATGAGTTTCTGGCACTGACCCAGGGTACTCGCACGGTGCTGCAGTACGCCCAGGCCTTCAATGGTCTGTGCCCCTACGCGGGTCATCACGCCGACTCCGATGAAAAGAAGCTTGAGAGATTCCGACGTGGCCTTAACACTAAGTTGAAGGCACAGTTGGCCACCACCCGTGCTCCCACGTACGGTGACCTCGTCAACCATGCCATCGCTCAAGAAGACGCCAATATGGTGCACAAGGCGGAAAAGAAGAGGAAGACTCCCGCTGGACCGTCAAGCGCGCAGCCCCAGAGGTTCCGCTTGGTTCCCCCGGCTGCACCGCAGGGACAGTCCAGGGCACCTCAGGGAGGTGGATGGGTTGCTAGGCCGCCACAGCCTAACGCGCCTCGTTTCCCTCCACCGCCGCAGCAGCAGCAGCAAGCACCAAGGCAAAATGCACAGCAGCCAGCTCGCCCAGGAGCCGGCTATCAGTGCTTCAAGTGTGGAAGTAAAGATCATTTTATCAAGGATTGTCCGCAGAACAAGCAGCAAAACCAGCGCCCGGGAAATCAGCAAGGCAAAGGCAAGCAGCGGCAGCGTGTGCAAGTTCGGCAAGGACGGCTCAACTACACCACCTTGGCCGACTTACCCGAGGGAGCCCCAGACATGACTGGTACTTTCCCTATCTGCACTCAACCTGCTGTGATATTGTTTGATTCCGGGGCAACACATAGTTTTATAAGCACAAGGTTTCATGTGAAATGCGGATTAAAATCTTACCATACCAAATCATCGTATGTGATATCAACTGCGGGAGGTAAAATTGCATCCAACCAAGTCACACGACAGGTCCCAATCAGGCTGGGAAGTAAAACATTTCGTACTGATTTAATTCTGCTTGGTATGGAAGGAATTGACATTGTGTTAGGAGCCAATTGGATGACTCAACACAAGGTTGTCCTAGATGTTGCGGAAAGAGTTGTTGAGATAAACTCGCCTACGCATGGCCCGAGTGTGCTATATCTGCCACAACGGACTTGCGTTGATGCGTGTGCTTATACCATGGTCGAAACCCAACTAAAGGACATTCCGGTGGTATGTGAGTATGCCGATGTATTTCCGGATGACTTACCTGGGATGCCGCCGGATAGGGACGTTGAATTTGTGATTGAAATTCAACCTGGCACAGCACCTATATCAAAGAGACCGTATAGAATGCCACCCAATGAATTGGCTGAATTAAAAATTCAACTCCAAGAATTGCTAGATAAGGGTTTCATTCGTCCAAGTGTATCACCTTGGGGATGTCCCGCTATCTTTGTGAAGAAGAAGGACCATTCCTTGAGGTTGTGTATTGATTACCGGCCTCTCAATGCGGTAACTATTAAGAACAAGTATCCGCTTCCCCGTATTGACATCTTGTTTGACCAACTAGCTGGCGCTAGAGTGTTCTCCAAGATTGACCTTCGCTCTGGCTATCACCAAATCAAAATCAGGCCTTGTGACATTCCAAAGACTGCCTTTTCCACACGTTATGGACTTTATGAATTCTTGGTTATGTCTTTTGGACTCACCAATGCCCCGGCCGACTTCATGTACCTCATGAATTCGGTCTTCATGTCTGAACTAGACAAGTTTGTGGTGGTTTTCATTGACGACATTCTTGTATATTCCAAGAATGAGGAAGAGCATGCTGAGCACCTTCGCATTGTTCTTCAAAGGTTGAGAGATCACCGGCTCTACGCCAAGTTCTCCAAGTGTGAATTCTGGTTAGAGAGCGTGAAGTTCTTAGGCCACACGGTTTCCAAGGATGGTATATCCGTGGATCCAACCAAAGTGCAAGAGGTGCTAGATTGGCAACCACCTACATCTGTCCACGAGATTCGGAGTTTTCTGGGTTTAGCCGGTTATTACCGTCGTTTTATTCCGGATTTCTCTCGGATAGCAAAGCCCATGACCGAACTCTTGAAGAAGGGAGTTAAATTTGAGTGGAATGACAAATGTGAGGAAGCTTTCCACACCTTGCGAAGACACTTAACTTCAGCCCCAGTTTTGGCTCAGCCCGATGGCACCAAGCCTTATGATGTCTATTGCGATGCATCAGGCACCGGTCTTGGCTGTGTTCTCATGCAAGAAAACCGAGTGATTGCTTATGCTTCTCGAGCACTTCGGCCTCATGAGCAAAACTACCCCACGCATGATCTTGAGTTAGCAGCGGTTATTCATGCTCTCAAGATGTGGAGACACTATTTGATGGGTGTTCCCTGCAACATATACACAGACCACAAGAGCCTCAAATATGTTTTCACTCAGGCACATTTGAATATGAGACAGCGAAGATGGTTGGAGTTAGCAAAGGACTATGACCTTAGTGTGCATTATCACCCCGGGAAGGCTAATGTAGTTGCGGATGCACTAAGCCGCAAGGCTCGTTGTCATTGTCTTTCCGTGGAGTCCTACGCTGACACCCTGTGTCACGAAATGGCAAAGCTCAATTTAGAGATTGTTCCACACGGGTACTTCAACCATATTGCAGTGGAACCAACCTTGCACGATCAGATTGTTGTAGCCCAATTAAATGACGCGGGCATTAAAGTTCTTAAACAGAAATTGTCTAAGGAGAAGGTGAAAGAGAAGTACAAATGTTTCCGGTTGGATGGGCAGGGAGTGATGTGGTTTGGACATCGCCTCGTGGTGCCCAAAAACACGGAACTCCGGAGGAAGATTATGGATGAGGCACATCTCTCTAAATTTTCTATCCATCCCGGCAGCACTAAAATGTACCAAGATTTGAAACAAAACTTTTGGTGGACTCGGATGAAGCGAGAAATTGCCACATATGTGTCGGAATGTGACACATGTCAGCGGGTTAAGGCTAGCCACTTGAAGGTAGCAGACACGCTTCAACCTCTACCTATTCCCTCATGGAAGTGGGAAGATATAAGCATGGATTTTATTGTTGGACTTCCCCGGACCCCTCAGGGCCACGACTCCATCTGGGTAATTGTGGATCACCTTACCAAAACCGCACAATTTATTCCAGTCAATACCATTTACACTGCTAAGAAGTACGCGGAAATTTATTTGGAACGGATCGTCTGTCTACATGGAGTACCCAAGACGATAATTTCAGATCGTGGTACTCTGTTCGTAGCACGCTTTTGGGAACAATTGCAAATGTCCCTAGGCACCAAACTGATCTGTAGTTCAGCATATCACCCACAAACCGATGGGCAGACGGAAAGGGTAAATCAAACACTTGAGGATATGCTTCGAGCTTGTGTTATCCATTACGGGAAGAATTGGGAGAAGTGTTTATCTCTGGCCGAATTCTCTTATAACAACAGCTACCAAGCGAGCCTTAAAATGGCACCATTCGAAGCCTTATATGGTAGAAGATGTCGGACCCCGTTGTGTTGGTCCCAAGCAGGCGAGAGATATACTTATGGCCCTGACCTTGTGAAGGAAGCAGAAGAAAAGGTTAGGATCATTCGGGAGAATTTGAAGACCGCTCAGTCGCGGCAAAAGAGCTACTTTGATCAGCGGCGGAAGCCACTTCAGTTTGAAGTTGGTGATCACGTGTATCATAAAGTCTCCCCGACCAAGGGCGTGCAAAGATTTGGACTCAAAGGAAAGCTTGCACCTCGCTTTATCGGCCCGTATGAAATTACTCAGCAATGTGGGCCGGTAGCCTATCAACTGAAGCTTCCCGAGAAACTTTCAGCGGTACACAATGTATTCCATGTTTCTCAACTCAAGAGGTGTCTTCGTGTTCCATCCGAGGTTATTGAAGAGGAACTCTCGGTTGAACCGGATCTCTCTTATGATGAGTATCCTGTTAAGATCCTCGACGAGAAAGAGCGACAAACACGAAGGAAGGGAGTTAAAATGTACAAAGTTCAGTGGAGTCATCACTCCGAAGATGAAGCCACGTGGGAAACCGAGGACTATCTTAGGAAGAATTTCCCCGACATACTTTCATAAGCCGAGGTATTTCTTTTCCCCTCTCTATCTCTAGGTTTAATCGAATCTCGGGACGAGATTCCTTTTAAGGGGGGTAGGCTGTGACATCTCTGATGTCAAAAGAATTAAAAAGTGCAATTAAAATCAATGCAACAGGGAATTGGGTTGAAATTCAAAAATTCGTCAAAAATTCAATTACAATTCAAAAACAAGGGTTGTTTGGCACCCAACTGAAATCTAAAAATCTCGGACCAAAAGAGTAGTTGTCATCACCAACAGCCCTTCGCGACAACCTCGCCACGGCGTTCGTTCCGCTCGATGACCCTCGGGCGGGGATGTCCGTCACGATCGAGCTTAGCCCGGATGTCCGTCACGATCGAGCATGTCCGTGATGATCGAGCCTAGCCAGTATGTCCGTGACGATCGTGCCTAGCCAGTAGTTTCCGTCACGATTCGAGGCCGCACGATGGGACCCTCGAGGCCCCGTAGTCCGTCACGATTCGAGGCCGCACGATAGGACCCTCGAGGCCCCGCAGTCCGTCACGATTCGAGGCCGCACGTTAGGACGCTCGAGGCTCCACAGCCAAGCTCGAGGGGGCACTTACCCTCGAGCGACGTTCCGTCACGCTCGAGGCTTCGCAGCCAAGCTCGAGGGGGCACTCACCCTCGAGTGGCTTTTCCGACCGTTCGAGGCTCGGCAAGCTCGAGCTTGCGGCTCAAGCTCGAAGCGCCGTAGCGCCTGGTCTAAGTGCCTGGTCCAAGCTCGAAAGTTGTGTCCCACACCTCAAATTCCAACTTCTAATTTTACACGTTTCGGAGTTCAGCTCAAATTTTTGGAGAAAGTTCAAAAGGGGCAAAGGAGCTCCACGGGGCTGCCAGCTCGCCCCTGGCGCGCTCTGCTCCGGCCGGAGTCCGGCCGCCACGTGGCCGGCGTGTGGCGGAGACCGCGTCGGGTCGGCCGAGCCGTGGCGGCAGCTAGCTTTTGTCCTCGCGCGTTTGTCCCAAGCCTTCCGTACCGTCACTTCGCGGGCGACGGCGCACTGCTGCCTCGCGCCGCGGAGCGCCATCATGACGAGCTCGCTCGGCACTGGTCGCAGCCGCACAGCGCCGCCCCGCAGTCGCGATGCTCGCTCGCTACGCGCCAAGGAGCACTGTGGAGGATTCCCAGCGATCACGCCACAATCTTCCTCGCCCAATCGTGTCGCGCGCGCTCTGTTCGAGCTCGGGCATGCGTCAATGGCGCGTCACGTCGGCCTTTACTCCGCGCGTACGCTCCCGAGCCATCACTTCGCCGCCGTCGCCTCGCCTCGCCTCTCGCCGCGCTGAGCGCACTGCAGGCGGTAGAGTCCGTTCACGTCGCGCCAAAGCCTCTGCTGAGGATCTCCACTTCATCACGCGATGATCTTTGACGCCCAACCGCGTGTGTGCGCTCTGTTCGAGTTCGCCGCGCCATCAATGGCGACCGCGACAGCCACCCACGCGCTCGCACGCTCCCGAGGCAACACTGTGCCACTCTTGCGTGCCCAATCACTCCACCAAGCACTCACACCCCTCCTCTCACTCGCTCACTTGGCCATTTCCACTTCCCCGCGCTCGCTCGGTCTTCTTCTTCCTCGCGCCGCGCGAACCGAGCCGAGCTTCTCCGAGAAATTCCCCGTCCACACTCCACCATTCCCAAGTTCGTCCCGCACGAAGCTAGCCCTCTACTCCAGCTCCATTTTTCCCCCACTTTCCCCTAGCTATTGTCCTTTCTCCGGCGAGAATTTGAGATTTCCCCCAAATCGCGAATTCCGGCCGCCAGAGCACGCGCACGTCGAGCCCCTACTTCGAGCCCTCCCCGAGGTCAACCAAGCATCCCAATAGCTTCCCCGAGTCCCGCTGGTGCTCACGGACCCCTCCAACTCCGGTGAGAGCCACTCACTTCGCCGGAATCGAGCCCGCGGCGACCGCCCCGCCACCGCACGTCGCCGGCATTTTACGAGCCTCTTCCGGCCTCCCAACCGTCATCGTTCGACTCGTGGTAAGCCACTGGTTCTTTTCCCCACCTCTCCAACCTCCTTTCACCGCCGTTCGCCCGGCGCAGTGATAGCCAGTAGTGGACAGAGTTCTTCCTCGTTGAGAGCCCAGTTTCGAGCCAGGGTTCTTTCTCGATGAGAACCCAGCCAACGAGAGCCAGTAGAGTTCTTTTCCTATTCGAACAGGGTTCTTTCTCGATAAGAACTCAGTTTCGAGCTTCAGGGTTCTTTTTCCAATAAGAACCCAGACTGCGGGAACCAGCAGAGTTCTTTCTGTCGAGAAGAACTCGGTCCTCGAGACCAACCAAGTTCTTTTCCTCGAAAGCAGGAGATTAGAAGAGAAAAGAGAAACTTTGTTAAAATGTTAAGATAAAAATCACCTAGTGCAGTAACCTCAAATCATGTTTTGGCAGAACGCTTAAATTGTGCATCTCATGTAGAAGGCGCACTCGTTGACGGCTTCTACGACCTCGTCCCCGTCGACGGAGAGGAGAACCTCGAAGGCGGCCGAGCCAGCGTCGACGCAGACAGCCCGGAGCGTAGCAGTCAGCTAGCCCAAGAAGGCAAGCCCCGGAGCATAACCTGACTTTACCAATTATGCATTATGACTTCTCTATGCTTGTGCATTTACGTTCAAGGAGTTGATTGAATACCTTAGCTGCACATTTTCCTAGTACCTATGACTTGCAATACTAGTATGAAAGGGATCGATAGTGCATTGCTATAGGTCCGTTACAAGTCGAGTGATTTCCTGTCACTCGCGAGACATAGGAATTGCTTGTCTTTACTTATGTTGGAATCATAAGGATTGACGGGCGGGATGATAGATGTAGATCTCCCGTCCGTGTATGATAATTGATTTAAGGTCGAAACGTGTGGTTGAGTGTGTCAAGTTTTTGAACGTACCACATGCATGCCGATGTATGGGGATCGGTAAGCCCGGTACCAGATTGAAGCAGCTAGGGCCGATAGCCATCTCTCCTTGGAAACTTTGTTTTCCCCTGCCGTACACTTGTGGATATATGCGTGATGCTGTGAGTGAAGCAGTAAACCTTTATCCTAAGGAAATGGACCCGGTTCCGAATTGTGGATCGATGGGAAAGGTTGGGAAATGCTTGTACCTTTTATAGCAAGCAGAGTATCCGTGTGTGTTGGGTTTCCCCTGGCCAGGTAGCACAAATTCGGTTCGAACTGTCCGCTTCTCGCGGTTAATGAGACTGCTTGACCGCCTTGCTACATTGAGTAACAAGTGGAACTATGAGAATGATGAACTTGTTGTATGAAATAAATTGTACTGCACCACTTGTATGATTAGACAGGATGCTAATCTAGAATGGTTAAATCTACTAGAATATGATGCTAAAACTTGAAAGCAAGGACCTACTCTTAGTTGCTTTTTGGCAAACAAACCCACCAGCCAAAAGCCTCTCATGGTCTAGATGTCGGTGATGTAGTTTTCACCCGACGGGTAAGCCTTGCTGAGTATTAGTATACTCAGCCTTGCTTGTGGCAATGAATTACAGGTACACCTTTGGATGTCGATGCCTTGACTTGGCCTGTCCAGGTTCCACCTGGCTGGCACATCGAATGGGTTCCGTCCTCTGGCGAGGATCAGGAGGAGTAGCACCGTGGCAGGCTTCAGCATGGTGTTATTTGTATCGTCGTTAGATTATTTTCTTCCGCTGCAATGAAACTCTGATTTCAGCTACTTTGAACTTTTATTTCCGCTGCAAGACTTTGTACTCTGAATTAAATTTGAACTTGGTTGTAATAACTTGTGATACCTATTGTGTATGTTAATTTGTGGAATGTTGTAATCTCTGGAACTCACCTTCGTGTGGGCGTGCTGTTGTTTCGATCGAGAAAAGTACGTGGTTTAATCGGGTTTAATCCGACGGCGCTCCAGCTTATTCCGGATTAAGTGCCTGACTACGTGATTAGTGGCCCAAAGGTACTTAACTTGGAATAATTTCGGAGTGGTCCGCCACACTCCGATGGCTTGATTTCTTCTTGGCTGATCATGGAAGAAGTTTCTTGAGCCTTTTTCTTCAGCTGTTTGGAGGAGCTGGTGCCTTGTTGCTTGGATGGGCGAGTGCTTTTGACCAATTTCTTATTCCGGCTAGTAATGATATCCGTCACGGATGGGCTGGAGTTTCTGATGTGAGGATGGTCCGAGGAAGGCATATACTCAATCGGACGGCCGCTGTTGCTGATAGAAGGAGGGTTGATGGCCACATCCTGCAATTGGAAGAAGGGTTAGGCTTGAAGTGATTAATAATTGAAAAGACCAAAGTTAGAAATTTCTTACCTGATCATTGATTTCAAAATCGGGGTTGAGAAGCAGGCAGTAGTCCTGAGCAGGTTGACAGAAGAGATGATTCCTCCATTCTTGCCACCAAGTTTTGAATGAAGCTGTGGTGAAGCTAGAGAATCTCCAGGAGGATAGATCTATGATTTCTTGGGAGGGTGACAAGCTCTTTAATCTCTCATTCGCCAAGCTTGAGGGGATGATTTCCCTAGGCTTCACCAAGTTGGCTATATAAATAGAAATCGGCCCTTGGCCGAATCCGAGTTGACGAGCGGCCCGAAGGATTGGTGTTTCTTCCCCAAAAAGACATCGGCTGGAAGTATCTGAGGAGTAATGATCTCTTTAAAGATTTTCTGACAATCACTGTCTGTTCCGATGTTGTCAAATCGGAATTGAGTTGGAAGCTCGAAGTGATCTTCAGGATTGTCATAGACATACCAAGGCATGGAGTCTTCTTTGAGACCATTGTAGAAGCCTTTGAAGTATTCAGCAGTGCGAGTTGAGGGGATACGATCACCAGCAAAACTCGAGGCAGCTTCACCAAAAGACATGCAACGCCGTTCATCAGGATCTGCCTCATTTAATTGATCGGCGGGGAATGTTTTGTTGGTCACGGAGTCATTCACCAGTTTCTGCATGTGCATCTTCAACCAAAGGTTGATGAACCACCAGGGGCCTCCAAGATGTCCGATCTGTTGCCTAGTTTTCAGACGGATAGATACCTCATGAAGAAGTCTGTATACTGATCCGAGGAGATGTTTTCCGATTGGGAAGCTTTTCCTGAAGCCAAGTGTTCGGCCAATCGGAGATAATGAATTGTTGGGCCTACTTTTTTTCCGCAGAAGACAAAATGCTCCAGCCACATATTGAGGAAAGCAGAATGCTCTCGGGCATCCACCGTTCCTGATGTCTACGAATACTTCTCGATGTATCCTTTCCAACCTCCTACTTGCTTAGTCTCAATTTTATGAGTGGCTCTGGATGGAAGTTGGAAAGTAGTGTCTGATGCCGATATGTTCAAGCCTGTGAGCATCAGTACATCGGCCAATGTGGGAGTCATCGGACCTTGGCCAAAAAGGAAGGCATTCAAAGCATCGGACCAGAAGTAAGAGGCAGCAATTAACAATGGCTCACTCCGATCCATGTCGGCTAAAGAGAGGGCGATACACTGGCGTAGGTCATAAGATTCCCACTCGTCTTCTTTGGATCTGGCAACTCTCTTGTACCATATTTTCCATCCAGCAGGGATAGTTCGCCAAGACTAAAGGCATTGCTCCAGTCCTGTTCTGATTCAAATGACTTATAGGGGAGTCTTTGTGTCTCTTGGTTGATGAAATCAGTAGGATCTGGAGAGCCTACAGGGCCTAATATGGCGAGGCCTGGCTTATCTGCTACAGGGATGATGATGCTATTGCGGAGGGCCTAAAAGAGATGCGTTATTAAAGTAAAAATAGATCTAGCAAGAACAGGATAAGTCTAGATCTAAAGGCTGGATGAAGGTTTACCTCAGGGATTTCTGAGAGAGATGCCATAGAAGAAGGTTGCCGAAGTCTTCGGGAGTTGATCCTTGCTGAAGGTTATTTGCGCTTGATGATCCAAGGTCAGGGAGCAGAGGAAGACGAAGCGGCGGCGGCTGAGGGAAGAAGATGAATGAGGAAGACAAAAGGGTTGGCCTTATATAGGTTTCGCTAAGGGTAAAAGAGGAAAGAGAAGATGTTTTGACCTAAAATGTTTGACCTAAAGGATAAGGATCTGTAACACCCTAAAAATGCCCTATTTAAAAATTAGTAATTAATTGGTTTTTATATTTGAGTGCCCATAAATAATGTAGGGAAAATAAAAAAATTGAATAAATAAAAGCAAATATAGGAAATAGAAACATCATTGTTGCATTCATGCTGGTGCATTTATTTTTGATTGTTGAATTCAAATTTGAATTTGAATTCAAATGAGTGTTTGAATAAAAGAAAAACCTTTTCTTTTTCTCTCTCTTTTTCCTTCTCTCTTTTCAGCCCAGCCGGCCCACTCCTCCTCCTCTCTTTCTTTTCTTTTTCGCGCGGCCCATCTTTTTCTTCGCGCGGCCCAGCAGAGCCAGCCCAGCGCGCAGCCCGGCCCAGTTGTCCGTTTTTCCCCTCCTCTCTCTTCCCTCCGCAGCGCGCGCCTCCTCTCTCTTCCGCAGTCGCTGACAAGCGGGGCCCACTTGTCAGCTTCTCCTCCCTCCTCTCGCCGTGAGCGAGCAGAGCTCCTCACCGCCGCGCCGCCGTGCCGTGTTTGGACTCCTCGGCTTGGCGCGCACGCCAAGGAGTCTCCAGAGCCTCTTTATAAGCCGCCGCCCCTCCTCGTGGACCCCCTGCTTCTCAAACCCTAGCCGCCGACCCCGAGCTTGCGCCGCCGCCGCCAGCACCCTCTCTCTGCCGCGCTCTGCCGTCGAGAGCTCGTCTCGAAGCTTCGCCGGAAGGTGAGGAAGATTCCCGTCCGCCTCGCGACCGCTCTCTCCCTCTCGTTTGCCCATACGAGCTCGCCGTAGTTTCCCATCCACCTCCGCTCGCCGCCGGCCTCCGCCGTTGCTCGACCCTCGACCAGGACCCCAAAAACCGACTCCTTGTGGTCTCCTCTCTCTTTAGGAGCCATCGCGGCGAGAAACCGAGCCCTCTAGCCCCCAGCTGAGCTTACTCCGGCGAGGTCTCGACCTAGCGCCGCCAAGAGCCGTCTTCCCCGGCGAGCTGAATGCCCAGATCTAATCCCAGCCGCTCAATCCAAAACCAACGGCCCAGATCTAAACCCGTTTTAAACCCGGTCCGGTTCACCGTGGACCCGTGGACCGCGGTCTACGGCCGGTCCACGGTTCGGTCAATGATGACGTCAGCCGACGTCAGCATCCACCCGCTGCCGTGGCGTTTTTTTGCAAAAGAGCCCCTCTGTTTTTCAAAAATCAACCCGCGGTCCACCCCTATTCAAAAGTAATTACAACTAAATCCTTTTTCTTTCGGTTTAGCCCCTGTCCTTTTGAAAAATCATGCCCGCCGTCCTAGAAGTCGTTTTTACGCCGCAGCCCTTGTGTTTTTATTCAAAATTACGTTTTAGGTCCCTGGTTTCTTTCAAAAACACCCCTGGAAGCCTAAAATCTTTACCAGCAAGCCCCTAGAGCCCGTTTTTAGCGTAGTTTGTCCGTTTTAACTCCGATTTGAGTGATTTTCGTGCTCACGTGTTCGTAGTGAAGCGTAGAGTAGTTCTAAAGCCTTATTTTCATCTTTTGTTATGTTTGGTGTACTGTTCTAATTAAATATCTTGATTGCATGTATGTGTGGATGCTTGTGTGATGATCGATGTGAGTAGTTGCTGAGCCGTTCGAGTTCGACGACGATCCCGTTCTCGAAGATCAAGTACAGCAGCAGTTCTCTGAGGAAGGCAAGTATAACACGGACCATCCTTGTTACCTATACACCATTTAATCACCCAAACTCATGTGCATGTGTCTAATACTGTTAATCACTAAGGATGTTCCTAGTTTTTACCTTATTCCTTGTTTACCCAGGGTTTTATGCATTATGGTTAGACTATGCTACGCGCTGCAACCAACATTTATTTTTAATGTCAATATTGAATTAATGGTTCACTTCAATGATGGTTAAAAGATGCTTTTTAGCAACATGGTTGGGGAACTAGAGCATGTGCTGTGTGCTTTGTTCTAGTGTCTCTATAAGGTTTGATCTAGGGAATTAGAGCATGTGCTTCGTGCTTTGTTCTAATGTCTCTCCGTAAGGTCCGGTTCTTAAAGCGGCAACCCAGGAACCTGTTCGCCGCCGTTGGAACTATAATGGCTCTGGTCTTGGATAACTAGCTTGTACGTCTCTAGCTCGCCAGTGGTTACCGAAAGGCGTATGTGGGGTGCATGGGTGAGAGTATAGTTTGATCCATCGAGGACGGTTTTATCCGTTGGCTATGCCCCGTTAGGCAAAGTCCAGTGATGTAAGCGCCCGAGGTACGGCAGCTTCACACGTTGCGATGATTGCGCTCTCGCTCTGGACGCCATTGACCCCCTCACGTTGCGCCCTGAGCGTACGTCAATCTCGATGCCTCGGGTTATGCTGCCTATGTTGAACCAAAACGGCTACTATGCTTGTTAGGGTGTTTTGTGAAAGTCCTCGTAACATAAGTTCTTTTGGATTTATGTGACCGGCGGGTAAAGGGCGAAACCTCTGCAGAGTGTTGATCTATCATGATAGCCGTGCTCACGGATACGAGCGGCCTGGATCCTTTTTGATTAGAAGATGATATTAGTAGTTGATGTTGGTTTGTTCTATAATCACTCATACCTTATTAATGGGTTTATACTTGGGTTCTACTCATTTGTAGTAATTTGGATGACAATAAAACGAAACAACTAAAAGTGCTACTGCAGTTTAACCGTGTCCAGCCTTTTGTCCTTGCATAACCCGTGTTATACTTGTTAAGTAAGATGGTTTACTTACACTTGCAACTATTCAACAAAATCCCGGATGGGTAACAGATGGAGCAATGAATGATCAGTCGCTTGCTGAGTTTCCGGAGGATCTGCCGTACTTCTAAGCTGTGTTCAACCAGTCGGTGTCCCTGTGGATTTGAGGCTCTACTTAGTTGAGACGTTTAATAGTATTAAGTCTTCCGCTGTGTTATTTGTTTAAGACTATGTCTTGTGTTAAACTCTGATATAAACTATTTTATTCGAGCATTGTGTTCTCTGTGATTCAATATTTGTAATCTATATGTGTTCTGTGGACATCCTGGGCACACATATGGAAGCATTCGGATTTCTTGGAAATCTGGGTGTGACAAAGTTGGTATCAGAGCCGTGCTGACTGTAGGATCACAGCCTAGATAGAACGGTCGATTAGAACTTGCTTAATCCTTGCCCTAAAAACTACTTTACATCCTAGAGTTGAGTTTCTGTTGAAAAATGGTGTTCTCTTCTACCTCTGTCCTTTGTGAAAATTTTCTAGCCCTCCTCTAGTTTTCACTTCCATAGATAGCTCGACAGAGATAGATAGTCCGTAAGAGCACTGATGGCTACCTTCCACCCCGCATCAATGAGTACCCGTTGGAGGCACGCAACCTGGACGCCTACATGGAGCTTCTTAGGCAGGAGGCCGAGGAAGGGAACCCCGAGGAGCTGCAGCACCAGTCGGAAGGACCTGCGCCATGTAGTCCAGAGTTAGGTGCACAGTCGCCACTACGCAGAAGGACTTGATACAGCACCCTAGCTCACCGTACTACCATCGACCCTAAATGATAGTAGAGATCAAATAGAACGTTTTTGAGTCAAAACTAGTCTAAGAGTGCCGAGTCTTGTGTGAACCATGCCTTTAAATGCTTGAATGAATTGTCATTATGCTTATGTGTGATTTGGATCTTTGTAATGATTGTGATGAGCGTGGACGAAAGTCTGCAATCATCTAGTATTGGACTAAGGTATAAGGTATTTAATGGATAGATAGTTGGGTTCCTTATCTCCTGTGCACACCATCTACCATTTCTCTGTTATCTGGGCTCCTTATCTTGTCAGTTCAGTGGACCTTTATCAGTTTATTAGGACTAGCTCTGAGTTTTTGTGAGGAGTATGGCAGGGACCATAAGGGGGGTAGACTTGTAGAGCATCCAATTGTTCTGAGTTCCATTGGAAAGGATCCGATCTGATCTTGGGAATGAGCTGGCTAGCGAAGTATGAAGCAGTCATACAGTGCTCTAAGCGTGCAGTTCAGTCAGTGGCTCCATCAGGAGAGAAGATTGAGTATCAGGCAATTAAGTTCTCAGAGACTGGTCAAGGTTTTGGAGGAATCAGAGAGGGTCATCGGGAACCTTGCACACACGGATGTCACCATTTGAGGCGTTGTACGGAAGAAAGTGCAGGACACCGTTGTTTTGGAATCAGACCGGAGAAGGTAAAGTATTTGGACCTGAAGTCTTGAAGCAGGCAGAAGAACAAGTGCAGGTTATCAGGCAGAATTTAAGGACAGCTCAGTCGCGGCAGAAAAGTTATGCAGATGTAAGGCGACGAGACCTTAGCTTCGAGATTGGTGACTTTGTGTATCTTAAGGTGTCACCAATGAGAGGTGTGAAGAGATTCAACGTCAAAGGCAAGCTAGCACCTCCCTACATTGGACCATTCAAGATATTAGAACGGAGAGGTGAAGTGGCTTATCAGTTAGAGCTACCAGAGAAATTGGCAGGAGTGCATGATGTGTTCCATGTGTCCCAGCTGAAGAAGTGTTTACGGGTGCCAGAGGAACAGATTCCGTTAGAGGAATTGAATGTGCAGGAGGACCTTACCTATGAGGAATATCCAGTCAAGATCTTAGAGGAGTCCGAGAGAGTCACCAGGAATAAAGTGATACGTATGTGCAAGGTTCAGTGGAAACGTCATTTAGAAGGTGAAGCAACTCGAGAAAGAAAGGATGGTCTCAAGGCAGAATATCCATATCTCTTCCAATCCACGTCCGAATCTCGGGGACGAGATTCATTTTAAGGGGGGTAGAATTGTAACACCCTAAAAATGCCCTATTTAAAAATTAGTAATTAATTGGTTTTTATATTTGAGTGCCCATAAATAATGTAGGGAAAATAAAAAAATTTGAATAAATAAAAGCAAATATAGGAAATAGAAACATCATTGTTGCATTCATGCTGGTGCATTTATTTTTGATTGTTGAATTCAAATTTGAATTTGAATTCAAATGAGTGTTTGAATAAAAGAAAAACCTTTTCTTTTTCTCTCTCTTTTTCCTTCTCTCTTTTCAGCCCAGCCGGCCCACTCCTCCTCCTCTCTTTCTTTTCTTTTTCGCGCGGCCCATCTTTTTCTTCGCGCGGCCCAGCAGAGCCAGCCCAGCGCGCAGCCCGGCCCAGTTGTCCGTTTTTCCCCTCCTCTCTCTTCCCTCCGCAGCGCGCGCCTCCTCTCTCTTCCGCAGTCGCTGACAAGCGGGGCCCACTTGTCAGCTTCTCCTCCCTCCTCTCGCCGTGAGCGAGCAGAGCTCCTCACCGCCGCGCCGCCGTGCCGTGTTTGGACTCCTCGGCTTGGCGCGCACGCCAAGGAGTCTCCAGAGCCTCTTTATAAGCCGCCGCCCCTCCTCGTGGACCCCCTGCTTCTCAAACCCTAGCCGCCGACCCCGAGCTTGCGCCGCCGCCGCCAGCACCCTCTCTTTGCCGCGCTCTGCCGTCGAGAGCTCGTCTCGAAGCTTCGCCGGAAGGTGAGGAAGATTCCCGTCCGCCTCGCGACCGCTCTCTCCCTCTCGTTTGCCCATACGAGCTCGCCGTAGTTTCCCATCCACCTCCGCTCGCCGCCGGCCTCCGCCGTTGCTCGACCCTCGACCAGGACCCCAAAAACCGACTCCTTGTGGTCTCCTCTCTCTTTAGGAGCCATCGCGGCGAGAAACCGAGCCCTCTAGCCCCCAGCTGAGCTTACTCCGGCGAGGTCTCGACCTAGCGCCGCCGCGAGCCATCTTCCCCGGCGAGCTGAATGCCCAGATCTAATCCCAGCCGCTCGATCCAAAACCAACGGCCCAGATCTAAACCCGTTTTAAACCCGGTCCGGTTCACCGTGGACCCGTGGACCGCGGTCTACGGCCGGTCCACGGTTCGGTCAATGATGACGTCAGCCGACGTCAGCACCCACCCGCTGCCGTGGCGTTTTTTTGCAAAAGAGCCCCTCTGTTTTTCAAAAATCAACCCGCGGTCCACCCCTATTCAAAAGTAATTACAACTAAATCCTTTTTCTTTCGGTTTAGCCCCTGTCCTTTTGAAAAATCATGCCCGCCGTCCTAGAAGTCGTTTTTACGCCGCAGCCCTTGTGTTTTTATTCAAAATTACGTTTTAGGTCCCTGGTTTCTTTCAAAAACACCCCTGGAAGCCTAAAATCTTTACCAGCAAGCCCCTAGAGCCCGTTTTTAGCGTAGTTTGTCCGTTTTAACTCCGATTCGAGTGATTTTCGCGCTCACGTGTTCGTAGTGAAGCGTAGAGTAGTTCTAAAGCCTTCTTTTCATCTTTTGTTTATGTTTGGTGTACTGTTCTAATTAAATATCTTGATTGCATGTATGTGTGGATGCTTGTGTGATGATCGATGTGAGTAGTTGCTGAGCCGTTCGAGTTCGCCGACGATCCCGTTCTCGAAGATCAAGTACAGCAGCAGTTCTCTAAGGAAGGCAAGTATAACACGGACCATCCTTGTTACCTATACACCATTTAATCACCCAAACTCATGTGCATGTGTCTAATACTGTTAATCACTAAGGATGTTCCTAGTTTTTACCTTATTCCTTGTTTACCCAGGGTTTTATGCATTATGGTTAGACTATGCTACGCGCTGCAACCAACATTTATTTTTAATGTCAATATTGAATTAATGGTTCACTTCAATGATGGTTAAAAGATGCTTTTTAGCAACATGGTTGGGGAACTAGAGCATGTGCTGTGTGCTTTGTTCTAGTGTCTCTATAAGGTTTGATCTAGGGAATTAGAGCATGTGCTTCGTGCTTTGTTCTAATGTCTCTCCGTAAGGTCCGGTTCTTAAAGCGGCAACCCAGGAACCTGTTCGCCGCCGTTGGAACTATAATGGCTCTGGTCTTGGATAACTAGCTTGTACGTCTCTAGCTCGCCAGTGGTTACCGAAAGGCGTATGTGGGGTGCATGGGTGAGAGTATAGTTTGATCCATCGAGGACGGTTTTATCCGTTGGCTATGCCCCGTTAGACAAAGTCCCGTGATGTAAGCGCCCGAGGTACGACAGCTTCACACGTTGCGATGATTGCGCTCTCGCTCTGGACGCCATTGACCCCCTCACGTTGCGCCCTGAGCGTACGTCAATCTCGATGCCTCGGGTTATGCTGCCTATGTTGAACCAAAACGGCTACTATGCTTGTTAGGGTGTTTTGTGAAAGTCCTCGTAACATAAGTTCTTTTGGATTTATGTGACCGGCGGGTAAAGGGCGAAACCTCTGCAGAGTGTTGATCTATCATGATAGCCATGCTCACGGATACGAGCGGCCTGGATCCTTTTTGATTAGAAGATGATATTAGTAGTTGATGTTGGTTTGTTCTATAATCACTCATACCTTATTAATGGGTTTATACTTGGGTTCTACTCATTTGTAGTAATTTGGATGACAATAAAACGAAACAACTAAAAGTGCTACTGCAGTTTAACCGTGTCCAGCCTTTTGTCCTTGCATAACCCGTGTTATACTTGTTAAGTAAGATGGTTTACTTACACTTGCAACTATTCAACAAAATCCCGGATGGGTAACAGATGGAGCAATGAATGATCAGTCGCTTGCTGAGTTTCCGGAGGATCTGCCGTACTTCTAAGCTGTGTTCAACCAGTCGGTGTCCCTGTGGATTTGAGGCTCTACTTAGTTGAGACGTTTAATAGTATTAAGTCTTCCGCTGTGTTATTTGTTTAAGACTATGTCTTGTGTTAAACTCTGATATAAACTATTTTATTCGAGCATTGTGTTCTCTGTGATTCAATATTTGTAATCTATATGTGTTCTGTGGACATCCTGGGCACATATATGGAAGCATTCGGATTTCTTGGAAATCTGGGTGTTACAGGATCAAATAGTTTCGAGTCAGAATCGGATTCTTCCGCGAAACTAGGGGGGCATGTGTTGACATCGGATTTTAACAGGTCACATCGGTGCCAAAAATGGAGCAGAGGTACAGGATCGGAATCGGAGTCTGGGAAATGGAGCAGATCAAATCGGAATCAGAGTCCGAGAGGAAGAGCAGTTTGAATCAGAGTCAGAGTCCGATGAGAGTCAAAATCGAAGAAGAGGATGATGACGTGGAGGAGTCCTGGGAGGTTACCAGGTTAAGCTTATAGAAGGACCGAAATAAAGAGTCGGTTATTTTTTATAGAGTTTGAGTTGTAAACGGTTGTAAGAAAGACCTTTTCTTTTTCATCAAGTAAGTTTGTCGTATACGTTTAGGAGTCATAGTTAACAGGGTATAAATATCGACCCTGCGTGGTCATAGAAGTCTGTACACACCAACATCAAACAAACCTTTACACTTTTTCACATCTTACATACATTTGTCGGCGACTTCACTATATTCTTTTCACGAGTTCTTCGAGCACGTCAAGGGTGATCAGATCTCAGGGCTTGCTTCGTAAGTTCCCTCTTTTATAGAATAATCCTTAAGCTTTAGCAACCGGCATATCGCTGTTGCTTCGTTTAAGTTATTCAACAGTTATCGGATAAGTATCTAGGCTTTAGTAACCGGTGTATCGCTGTTACTTCGTTTGGATTTTATTCAACCCTTATCCAGCTTAGAATGAGCTTTGATCGGCTGTTATTTATACTTCATTATCGGATCTGGTATAGCAGTTTAGATCTATTCTACGTGTTGCTCTGCTTAGCTTCTTAGGTTACGTTTTAGTAATCTTACTCTGCTTTGCATCGGAATCGGCTGATCTAGCCGACTCTCTATCATAGATCGGAATTCATTGCCGATCTGGTATTCATCATCAAATGGGAAACCCAGCCGATTTCATTGTGTTATTAATGTCCGACTTTCCTTGTCAATCAACAGGTCAGATTGACTGGCACGCCTTGCATCATCGGTCACAACCGATTTTGTGTGCTAGCACGTGAAGGTCTTTCCCGATTTTTTGCGTCAACAGTGATCGACACATGTGACCATGCAGTTTTTAATACCTTGCCTTCGCAAATTTGATTGACACTCCGAAACTCCTCTCTTCGTTGGCGCTTGGAAGCATCGTCAGGTTCGTTCGAATCCCTAGAGATTGCATTGATTACATGTGGGTGCAATTCCTTTTGCTCGGTCTAATTTGAAATCTCTGCTTCTTGCTATAGCTTCAGGGCAAGCTGGTAGTTGTCGGGATTGTATGGGGGCACTTGTCTTTGCTGCAAGGGTGGTGGTGGCGGGTATAGAAGAGCTGGATAACTAGGGCCCATAAACATTGGGGCTGGCTGATAATTTGAAGCAATAGGCTAATATTGCTGTTGCGAAGGCTAGATATTTCTTGCCACATTAGTAACAGGATGGCTGGGCACCTGAGTACGTTGTTGCTTAGCCTCGAGTTCTCTCTTTTGCCTTCTACCCTGCTGGGCATTGTGCCGTAGTGTGGCCCTTCTCCAGGCCATGGAAGAAAAATATGACCTTCGCGGTCCTCCTCGGCCTCTTCCTCGACCACCACGACCCCTGTATCCACGTCCTCCGTGGGTGTCACCATGGTGGTGTGGTTGTTCTTGCGCTTGCTGGTACCGATGTTGGGGGTCGTTTGACAGATTGTCGACTGGCTTTGGTGCGAGATGATTTGACTTGTTGCCCCCATTGTCTTGATTGTGAAGGCTGATCTTGTCTGGACTTCTTCTGAACATTCATATTGTCAATTCTCTGCCGCCGGCCACGATCAGACTTTGAGTATTCTTGCAGTACCTCGAAGAGTTCGGTAATTGAGCGGGGCCGGACCCTGTCTAGATATTCTTGGCAAGGGCCGATGCGAAGGCCCGCGACGGTGTAGTCAATTATCTTTCCTTCGTAATCACTTGTTGCTTTGGCTGCCACCCTGACAACTCTGTTAAGTAAGTCCTGCAGGGGTTCCTTCTCCGCCTGGGAGCATGTAGACAAAAGGTCCATGGGAGTTAGCTCCTCGGGTTGAGTACACAACTTCGTTCTGAGCTAAGTCCAGGACTCGATGTGTCTGGCCGAGATGTTGGAGTACCATATCTGGGCTGCCCCCTTTAGTTCCATGACTAGGGCTTTAGCCTTCATGGAATCTCAACCTCCACAAGACTCTACCACTACTTCATATTTTAAAAGGAAATCCTTCGGGTCAGTTTTGTCGTCAAACTACGGCAGGTTGGCGGAGTCCTTGGACCATTAATTGTCCTTCGGTCCTAATTCTGGCTGAAGTGGTGGTCGTCACGCGTATCGTGGTGGAGGGTGGATATGGTGTTCTGTAACTCTTGGATTGCCTGCCATAGGTTGGCATCGTTCGGGTTGGTCTGGTTGCCCTCCGGTGTAGTGACGGGCTCTGCACTTCGAGGTTCGCTATCCTCGGGTTCGAGTAATGCCCGAAGGTCTTCCTGTAGAGCCACGATCTTCGTACTCTTCTCTTGGCTTTGCGTGACCCTTCGAGCTTCCTCGTCAGCTTGTCCAGATTGTTGAGGATCGTACGAGGTTCGAGCTTCTGGGCCTTTGGGTTGGAGACTCCTGGCACCGCCTGAGTCGATGAAGAGGGGTTGATGAGAGTCTGTAGCACCCTAAAAATGCCTCTATTGAAAATAGTAAATAAACTAGCAAACATGCCCGTGCGTTGCTTCAGGTGATACATTTAATGACCATATTCTAAAACTTTTGCTAGGTTGATATTAACTTCATCAATTTATGAGTCATACTCGCCGCCTTGGATACATGGTCGTACTGTCGTATTGGCTTCTTCCGTTTCATCTGATTCTTTCTCTTTTGTTGTTCAATCCCATATTAGTTGCTATTATTTTAAACAAAAAATGGACTAACAAATGAAATTTTTGTACAATTGAACACAAAGTAGAGTTAAACGAGACATTGATAGTTTCAACTTTCAACATACAAATTACCGTGTCCATGATTAAGGAGCTTCTCTGTCATGATGAGCAGAGACCTTCCAGTGACTATAGTAGGAAAAAGAAAAGAAAAGAAAAGAAAACACTTTCTCTTGTTCTCTCTTTTGTCCATGCGCCACGAAGTAGGCCATGGGCTTTGTGCTGGCGCAGCCAGCATGCTGGCCCGCAACATGTGAGCGGTCAAGCCCAGCAGCACGCATCCATTAGAGAGAGTATGGGGCCATGTTGCCAGCAACATATAATCGCTCCTGCATCGTCTAGCGTCCGCTCAGTCTTATCCTCTCTGGCTCTCCCTTGCTTCTCTTTCTGCAATTCCGCACACCTGCTTCGGCGCTTCCATGTTTGTGCTCAGCCCTCAGCTCCGGCGTGCGCCTGTTTTACTGCTGAAGTTGCCACCAATTTCGCTCAGCCGAGCAGTGGTCGACATCGACCCGCCTGCTCTCCACCGAGGAGATGTTGGTCCTCCCAATCCCGCGGCCGTATGCACCCAATTGGATGGCTCGTGACGGAGGTGAGGGAGAGGATCCTGGTGTTTTAGAGTCCTCCAATCCGCCTTCTTTCATGAGAGCGGAGCTACAGTCGCGCGGACCACGGCGCCGAGCCCATGGCGATGCGGCATCACGGCCTATCCATCGATGTGATGCCCTCCTCTTCCTTTTCTATTTTATTTGGCCTTGTTCTTGTTCCAATCGAAGATCTGTTCTGTCCCTATTTCGTTTGGAGTTTCAATCGAGCTTTTGATCCGGTGATTTCGTTGCAGTGGAGTCGGATTAGGATGATTTTTGATGAATATGTGTTGCAGTAGAAGTAGAAAGGGGATCCGGGTGCGTTTCGACGGTGAAACGACATCTGACAGGTAGGCCTTATGTGGGGCCCACGACGGACGAGATGCAGGCAGAAACCTTACTTGTTTTTAGTAATATATATATATATATATATATATATAGGTAAAGATAAAGATTGCTTTTTAAGTTTAAGTGCTCATAAATAAAGTTGTAAAAATAAAATTTTTGAACAATTAAAAGCAAATAAAGGGAATAGAAATATTTATGCATTCATGCTGGTGCATCTCTTTTTTGGATTGAATTCAAATTTGAATTTTTTGGGATTGAAATCAAATTTGAATTTGAATTCAAATGAATGTTTGAATAAAAGAAAAAAAACATTTCATTTCTTCCTCTCCCTCACCTTCTCAGCCCACCTAGCCCGGCCCACTCGCTCTCCCTTCCCTTTCTTCTCCTTCCTCTCTTGCGCAGCCCAGCAAACTTCCGCAGCACAGCTCGGCCCACTGTGGCAACTCGGCCAGGCGCCAGCCCACTAGCAGCCCGCGTCTCCCTCTCCATCTGTGCTGCTGACAAGCGGGGCCCGCTTGTCACCCCCCACCTCCAGTCCCCGCCGAACCAGGCTTGGGTCCGAGCGACCGAGCCAAGCCCAAGCTCGCCGACCGTGCTGCCCTACCCTTCTTGCTCCGCACGCCAATGCGCCGCCCCGCCCAGCCTATATATGCTCCACAACCCTCCCTTGAAGCCCCTTCGCCCAAACCCTAGGTGCCGAATCACATCGTGCCGCCGCCATCGAGCTCTGGGCCGCCATCATCGGTCTCGCCGCTCGCCACCTCCTCGTCGCCCGGAGCTCGACCCGAAGATCCGCGTGAGGGTAAAGAAACTCGCCGGGCTCGAGTCCCCTTCCTCCCTCACTCTGTTTCGCGCGCACCACGTTGCTGTCGACCTTCGTCTGCCATGGCTCGTCGCCAGCCGCCACCGCCGTTCAAACCTCGACCACAACCCCCAAAATCGAATCCCCATCTTCCCCTCTCGCTCCCAAGCTTTGAATCACTTGAAACGGAGCTTCCTAGCCTCGGTTTGGCCCGACTCTGGCGAGCCCTCGCCGCGGCCGTGGGCGGCGCCGCCAACTCCGGCGAACCGAGCCGCCTAGAGTGCCCACCGCCGTTCGATCATGATCCGACGACCCAGATCAGAGCCAGATTAGGTCAAACCAAGCTCATACCGGTCAGCCGTGCGTCAGCCGTGCCACTTTTACAAAATATCCCCTGTATTTTGCTCTAATCAACCCGCGGTCCACCTCTATTCAAAAGTAATTATGGTTTAGTCATTTTTCATCCGCTTTATCCCTTGCACTTTTATAAACTCGAACCCGCCGTCCTGTCTGGTCCTTTTACTCAAAAGTCCTTCTTTTTTATATGAAATTATGTTTTAGGTCCCTGGGTTATTTCAAAAACACCCCTAGAAGCCTAAAACTCTCACCAGGAAGCTCCTAGAGCCCGTTTTAAGCGTAGTTTCTTCGTTTTAACTCCGATTTGAGTGATTTTCGCGCTCATGTGTTTGTAGTGAAGCGTACAGTAATTCTAGAGCCTCTTTTTCATCATTTGTTTATGTTTGGTATACTGTTCTAATTAAATGCCTTGTTTGCATGTATGTGTGGATGCTTGTGTGGTCATCGATGTGAGTAGTTGACGAGCCGTTTGAGTTCACCGACGATCCTGTTCCCGAAGAGCAGGTCCAGCAGTAGTTCCCTGAGGAAGGCAAGTATAACATGGACAAACTTTGATTACCTATACACTATTTAATCATATATTGACAGGCATGTGTCTAATTTTGATATACACTAAGGATGTTCCTAGTCTTTACCCTATTCCTTGCTTACCCGGGTTATATGCATTATGGTTAGTATTTTCTACACGCTGTGAACAACATTTATTTAATTGTCGATATTGAATTAATGGTTCACTTCAATGATGATTAAAATTTGCTTTTTAGCAACATGGTTTGGGAAACTGGAGCATGTGCTTCGTGCTTTGTTATAGTGTCTCCATAAGGTTTGGTATAGAGAATTGGAGCATGTGCTTCGTGCTTTGTTCTAATGTCTCTCCGTAAGGTCCGGTTCTTAAAGCGGCAACCTAGGAACTTGTTCGCCGCCGTTGGAACTATAATGGCTCTGGTCTTGGATAATTAGCTTGTACGTCACTAGCTCGCTAGTGGTTACCGAAAGGCGTATGTGGGGAGCATGGGTGAGAGTATAGTTTGATCCATCGAGGACGGATTTATCCGTTGGCTATGTCTCGTTAGGCAAAGTCCCATGACATAAGTGCCCGATGTATGGCAGCTTCACACGTTGCCATGATTGCACTCTCGCTCTGGACGCCATTGACCCCCTCACGTTGTGCCCTGAGCGTATGTCAATCTCGATGCCTTGGGTTATGCTGCCTATGTTGAACCAAAACGGCTACTGTGCTTGTTAGGGTGTTTTGTGAAAATCCTCGTAGCATAAGTTCTTTTGGATTTATGTGACCAACGGGTAAAGGGTGAAATCTATGCAGAGTGTTGATCTATCATGATAGCCGTGCTTACGGATACGAGCGGCCTGAATCCTTTTTTATTAGAAGATGATGTTGACGTTAATGTTGGAATATTCTATAATTACTTATATATTATTTTTTGGGATCATAATTGGGTTTCTACTCACTTGTAGTAATTTGGATGATAATAAAATGTAATTACTAAAAGTGCTAATGCAGTTTAACTGTGTCAAGCATTTGTTTGTTGCATAACCCATGTTATACTTGTTAAGTAAGATGGTTTACTTAAACTTGCAACTATTCAACAAAATCCCAGATCGGTAACAGATGGAGCAGTGAATGATCAGTCGCTTGCTGAGTTTCCGGAGGATCTGCCGTACTTCTAGCTGTGTTCAACCAGTCGGTGTCCCTGTGGACTTGAGGCTCTACTAGTTATGAAACGTTTGTTATTAATAAGACTTCCGTTGTGTTATTTGTTGAAGACTATGTCTTGTGTTAAACTCTGATGTAAACTATTTTATTTCGAGCATTGTGTTCTCTGTGATTCAATATTTGTAATCTATATGTGTTCTGTGGACATCCTAGGCACACATATGGGAGCATTCGGATTTCTTGGAAATCTGGGTGTTACAAAGTTGGTATCAGAGCCGTGTTGACTGTTGGATCACAGCCTAGATAGAACGGTCGATAAGATTTTGCTTAATCTTTGCTCTTTTATTATCTCTACCTTGGAGTTGAGTTTCTATTGAAAAATGGTGTTCTATCCTACCTCTGTCTGTTGTGAAAAAAGTTTCTAACTTTTGTTTACTCTTTCATCTTGATGTTATAGATGGCTCGCACGAAACAGACACCTCGTAAGAGTACCTGTGGCTACCTTCCACCCCACATCGCTGAATACCCATTGGTGGCATGCAACCCTGGATGCCTACCAGGATTGGGAAGACAAGCGTGAGGAAGAAGAGCTTTTTGAGGCAGCAGGCCAAAGAAGAGAATCAGCAGGAGTCCAAGGAGCGAGAGCTTGAGTCCTTAGAGTCGGCACAACAGCAAGAGGAGCCAACAGACCTGCAGATGGACATCACAGGATGTGGCGCTGAGGAAGATGCCAACACCAATGCTGGAGATCCATCAGATGATGAGGAAAAGCCCCAGACTCCCCCACCTCGGTCACCACCTCAGCTAGCTCCAGGAGTGGCCCGTTGGATTGTCTACGACTTCGTCCGAGATGGGGGTGACAACTTCTATCACCGCAGGCTTCTCAGAGTGCTTCGTAACCACTACGGCTTCGGCAATGTTGGAGTCGAGTACCGCAGTGGGTGGTGGACGCATCTTTTCTACCGCAACTTCTGGAGGACCTAGGTGCATGTGTGTGGCGGACCACTCTGAAATTATTTTCATGATTTTAGCATCAAATTCTAATAGTGTTAATCATTCTAGATTAACATCCTCTCTAAGCATACAAGTGGTGCAATATAATTTAGTACATACAACAAGTTCATCATCCTCATAGTTCCACTTGTTACTCAATGCAGCACAGCGGTCAAGCAGTCTCACTAACCGCGAGAAGCGGACAGTTCGAACCGAATTTCACTACCTGGCCAGGGAAACCTAACACACACAGATAATGCTTGCTATAAAAGGTACAAGCACTTCCCAACCTTTCCCATCAATCCACAATTCAGCACCAGGTCCAGTCCCTTAGGATAAAGGTTTACCGCTTCACTCACGGCATCACGCATATATTTACATGTGTACGGCAAGGGAAACAAAACATTTCCAAGGAGAGATTCCTATCGGTCCTAGCTGTATCAATCAGGTTCCGGGCTTACCGATTCCCATAGGTCGGCATGTGCGTGGTATGTTCAAAAACTTGACACACAGAACCACACGTTTCAACCTTAATCCAATTATCGTACACGAACGGGAGATCAACACATACCATCCCGCCCATCCATCCTTATGATTCCAACATAAGTAAAGGCAAGCAACTCCTATATCTCACGAGTGACAGGAAATCACTCGACTTGTAACGGTCCTAAAGCATTGCTCTACCGACCTTATCATACTAGTATTTTAAGACATAGGTACTAGAATCATGCATCTAAGGTATTCATACAACTCCTTGAACGTAAATGCGCAAGCATAAATAATTCATAGTTGCACGATTTAAAAGTTAGGTTATGCTCCGGGGCTTGCCTTCTTAAGCTAAGCTGGTGTCAGACTCCGGGTCAATCACGATGACGTCGGCACCACCTTCGGGAGCTTCTTCTTCGTTGGCGGGGACGAGGTTGTAGGTGCCGTCAGTGAGAGCGCCTTCTACATGAGATGCATAATTTTAAGAGTTGCTGCTGGAGTATAAGAGTTAGACTCCGGGTCATTTTTTTCCTCTGTTTCTGTTCATCCTTTTATCCACAAACTTTATGACAGCTACTGGAGTATAAGAGTTAGGCTCATTCCAAAATTTAGCTAAAACCAAGGTATACATAATTTATTAAAAATAGTACAAGTTGTTGTTCACAGAAACAAGATTAATTTATATAAAATCAAAATTACTTCCAAAACAAAAGATTTCTCTACCAGAGCTAAACATGAGTAAAAGAAAGGCTCTGGCCAAGTCGTAGCTAAAAATAACACTTGGACAACCCTCAATAATTTTCTACCTGAAAACCAACACCTGATTATTTGCTGGCCCAATTAGAGTCTAAAATTAAGTTTAGCATTTTCCTGACATGTTTCTAGGTCTCCTTTGGACACAATGCTTCCACAGACCATACAAGCAACATATCCAAAGTTCAGCTACAAAAGAGTTCAGGATTTGAAATGGTGACAAAACTCTAAAAACTAAGTTTGAATTTTAATTCAAAAACTATTCATCAAAAGTATATTCATGCAAACATGAGATTAGAGTTTACAAGCTCACGAGTCCAGGGAGTATTTTTGTGCATTTTTCTGATTTTTCTACGATTTTTAACGGATTTTACAAGATCTCAGAAAGTTGATCTAGGTTTAAAGAATCTTTTTACGACGGGAACCCTAGATCTTTTAAAACCTTACAAACAAGTCCCTAAATCTTACACAGAGGACCCTAGAACTAAAAAGGGGAAAGCGTATAGGCCCTTGGCTCGGCGGCGATCGGATTCCGGCGAGGAGACGGCGAACCAGTGTGGGGGAAGTGGGGGAAAACGACAAGGGGCTCACCACGAGTCGGTTGGGAGTGGTCTCGTGGACGAAGGTGGAGGGGCGCGGCTCATCGACGGTGAGCGGCGGAGGGGCTTGCTCTGGCGACGTCGGTAGCCGGCTGCTATGGTCGAGGCGGTGCGCGGCTTGGCTTGAGAGCTTCACCGGGAGGAGGCGGAGCTCGTTGAGGGGCTTGACGGCGACGGGGATGACCAGAGGGTAGGGCTCGGCGTGGAGGTGGAGTTCGTGGCGAGAAAAGGTAGAGCAGCAGGGAAAACTTCGATTCCCATCGAGGGCTGCTTGATTCGAGCTGGGGATGGATCGAGGGGCTATCTAGGTGGATCGGAAGCTTCGGGTGCGGGGGATTGGGAAACCATGGAGGGGAACACGGTGGATTTGGTTCGGGGCGGCAAGAGCTCGAGCTCGGCTCTTTGCGGCCGGAGGTGGAAGAAGGGTGTGAGGGAGCCGGGGGGAGGAGGAATGGCTACGCCGCTGGCCGGGGAAAGGAACTAGGGTCACTTGGCGGGTGTTTGGAGCGAGCTAGAGCTAGCTATGTGGCCTAGGGAACACGCGCGGGGCGGATGGGCGACGGCAGCGCCATTGATGCGCTTGCAAGCTCAGGCAGGGCACTGGCGTGCGGTTGGGCATGAAGTATCATGGCGTGGGCGAGGGGAGATTTGCCGTAGAGCTTGCTGGCGCGTAGCGGGCGCAAATCCGGGCTGTGGGGTGCTCTGCTCGGCGTGCGCGGCGAAGGCCAATGGTGGAGCTCGGCTCGCCATAATGGTGTGCCCACGTGGCGAGGCTCGCCTGGGCGCTGTAGCGCGCAAAGTGACCGAACGGAGGCGTTGGCGTGCTCGTGGGGAGGAGAGGCGTGGCTGCCGCGGCTTTGGCCGGCCTGACCGGGTCGCCGCCACTCGCCGGCCCCGTGGCGGCCGCTGCCGGCCTCGGGCAGAGCACGCCCGGGCTGAGGTCGGAACGCCCGTGGAGCTCCCTGGTTCAAACGTGTATATCTCCAAAAATTTGAACTACAATTCAAAAAGTGCAAACACAAAAGTTGAAGTTTGAAAGGTGGGAGACAACTTACCTTTTGGGGTGAACCTGAAATTTCGAATTTTCAAGCTCAAACAAGCCATATTTGAAAAGGTGTTCTTCATGGTTTTTAGAGTTTTTGAGGGGCTTAACTGCAAAATTTGAAACAGTTCCAAACAGTAACTAGGCTTTATTTGTGATGACAAACAACTTTTATATTTTGGAGATTTTCATGTTTAGTAAGGAATTTTGAGATCTCAGTTGGGTGTCAATTTAGCCTTATTGAAATTCAAACTCGAATTTAAAAGTCAACTTGAGTGTGTTAATACCATTGCTGCCCTTTTTCCCTATTTTTAGTGTATTTTTAAGGTTCTAAACATCAGCGATGTCACAGCCTACCCCCCTTAAAAGGAATCTTGCCCCGAGATTCGATGGTGCTTGGTGACATGGTAGGGAAAGAGATACATTGTTCTTAGGAAGGATGTCGGGTAAGTTCTTTTTAAGATACTCTTCGGTTTCCCATGTGGCTTCATCCTCGGAGTGATGACTCCACTGAATTTTGTACATTTTAACTTCTTTTCTTCGTGTCTTTCTCTCCTTCTCATCGAGGATCTTGATAGGATGCTCATCATAAGAAAGATCCGGCTGAACCGAGAGTTCTTCTTGCTCAACAACCTCGGTCGGAACACGAACACACTTTTTGATTTGGTAGACATGGAAAACATCGTGCACGGTGGAGAGCTTCTCGGGAAGCCTCACACGGTACGCAACCGGTCCACATTGTTGAGTGATTTTATATGGGCCAACATAGCAAGGTGCAAGTTTTCCTTTCAACCCAAACCTTTGCACACCCTTGATCGGGGAGACCTTAAGGTACACATGATCGCCGATTTCGAACTGAAGGGGCTTCCGTCTTTGATCAAAGTAACTCTTTTGCCGAGACTGTGCGGTTCTTAAGTTCTCATGGATGATCCTAACCTTTTCTTCTGCTTCTTTTACAAGGGCAGGGCCGTATGTGTATCTCTCGCCAGCCTAAGACAACCACAACGGTGTCTGACATCTTCTACCATACAAAGCTCCGAAAGGTGCCATTTTTAGACTTGCTTGGTAGCTGTTGTTATAAGAGAATTCAGCCAGAGATAAACATTTCTCCCAATTTTTCCCATAATGGATAACACAAGCTCGAAGCATATCTTCAAGGATTTGATTTACCCTTTCCGTCTGCCCATCGGTTTGAGGGTGGTACGCTGAACTACGGATCAGTTTTGTGCCTAGGGATAGTTGCAAATGTTCCCAAAAGCGTGCCACAAATTGAGTACCACGATCTGAAATTATCGTCTTGGGTACCCCATGTAAACAAACGATCCGTTCCAAATAGATTTCAGCATATTTCATAGCGGTATAGGCTGCATTGACCGGAATAAAATGTGCGGTCTTTGTGAGGAGGTCCACAATTACCCAAATGGAGTCATGCCCCTGAGGGGTCCTGGGAAGTCCAACAATGAAATCCATGCTTATATCTTCCCACTTCCATGAGGGAATAGGTAGAGGTTGAAGAGTACCTGCTACCTTCAAGTGGCTAGCCTTTACCCGCTGACACGTGTCACATTCCGCCACATATTTGGCAATCTCCCGCTTCATCCTAGTCCACCAAAAGTTTTGTTTAAGGTCTTGGTACATTTTGGTGCTACCGGGATGGATAGAAAATTGGAAAGATGAGCTTCATCCATTATTTTCCTTCGGAGTTCGGCGTTCTTGGGCACCACTATCCGATGTCCAAACCACATCACCCCCTGCCCATCTAATCGGAAGCATTTATATTTTTCCTTTCCCTTTGCCAATTTTCTTTTGAGGATTTTAATGCTTGCATCATTTAATTGGGCCACAATAATCTGGTCATGCAAGGTTGGTTCGACAGAGATATGGTTGAAATACCCGTGAGGAACAATCTCCAAGTTGAGCTTAGCCATTTCATGGCACAAGGTGTCAGCATACGACTCCACGGAAAGGCAGTGACAACAAGCCTTGTGGCTTAGTGCATCCGCAACCACATTAGCCTTCCCGGGGTGATAATGCACACTAAAATCATAGTCATTTGCCAATTCCAACCATCTTTGCTGCCTCATATTCAAATGTACCTGAGTGAAGACATATTTGAGGCTCTTGTGATCGGTGTATATATTGCATGGAACACCCATCAGGTAGTGTCTCCAAATCTTGAGAGCATGAATAACTGCTGCCAACTCAAGATCATGTGTCGGATAATTTTGTTCATGCAGTCGGAGTGCTCAGGAAGCATCAGCAATGACCCGGTTATCTTGCATAAGGACACAACCAAGTCCGGTGCCTGAAGCATCACAATAAACATCATAGGGATTGGTGTTGTCAGGTTGAGCTAAGACTGGGGCTGAAGTTAAATGTTTTCTCAAGGTGTGGAAAGCTTCTTCACAGTTGTCACTCCACTCAAATTTGACTCCCTTCTTTAAGAGTTCGGTCATGGGTTTAGTAATTCGAGAGAAATCCGGAATGAAGCGGCGATAGTAACCGGCTAGACCTAGAAAACTCCGAATCTCATGGACAGAGGTAGGTGGCTGCCAATCCATCACCTCTTGCACCTTGGTCAGATCCACGGATATACCATCCTTGGAAACCGTATGACCCAAGAATTTCACACTTTCTAGCCAAAATTCACATTTGGAGAACTTGGCATAGAGTTGATGGTCTCTCAACGTTTGAAGAACAATGCGAAGGTGCTCGGCATGCTCTTCCTCATTCTTGGAATATATGAGAATATCATCAGTAAAGGACATCAAACTTATCGAGCTCGGACATGAAAACCGAATTCATGAGATACATGAAGTAGGCTAGGGCATTTGTGAGCCCAAAAGATATGACCAAGTATTCATATAGTCCATAGCGGGTGGAGAAGGCAGTCTTGGGAATGTCACAAGGATGAATCTTGTTTTGGTGATAGCCAGAGCGAAGATCAATCTTGGAGAACACTCTGGCGCTAGCTAGTTGGTCAAAAAGGACATCAATGTGGGGAAGTGGATACTTGTTTTTCATGGTCAACGCATTAAGAGACCGGTAGTCAATACACAACCTCAAAGAATGATCCTTCTTCTTCACAAAAATAGCCGGACAACCCCATGGTGACTCACTAGGACGGATGAAACCCTTGTCTAGCAATTCGTGGAGTTGAAGTTTTGATTCAGCCAATTCATTGGGTGGCATTCTATAGGGCCTTTCTGATATCGGTGCTGTGCCAGGTTGAAGTTCAATTACAAATTCAATGTCCCTGTCCGGCGGCATCCCAGGTAAGTCATCCGGAAAAACATCGGCATACTCACATACCACCGGAATGTCTTTTAGTTGTGTTTCTACCATGGTGTAAGCACACGCATTGGCGTATTTTCGGTGGGGTAGGTATAGTGCACTAGGGCCATGTGAAGGCGAGTTTATCTCCACAACCCGTTCGACAACATCTAGCACAACTTTGTGTTGAGTCATCCAATTTGCACCGAAAACAATATCAATTCCTTCCAACCTAAGCAGAATCAGATCAGTAGGAAAAACTTTACTAACCAGCTTGATTGGTACTTTTTGAGTGACTTGGTTGGATGCTATTTTACCTCCCGCTGTTGATATCACATTTGCTGATTTGGTGTGATATGATTTTAATCCACATTTTGTATTAAACCCAGTGCTTATAAAACTATGCGTTGCGCCCGAATCAAACAATATCACAGCAGGTTGATTGTAGATAGGAAAGATACCAGTCATGTCCGGTGCTCCCTCAGGTAGGTCAGCCAGGGTGGTGTAGTTGAGCCTTCCCTGCCTAACTTGGACTCGATGTTGCTTGCCCTTGTTCTGCTGGTTCCCATGACGCTGGTTCTGAGGCTTGTTCTGTGGGCAGTCCTTGATGAAATGGCTATTACTGCCACACTTGAAGCATTGGTAGCCACCTCCAGGACGAAGCTGCTGCTGCACGTTTTGCCTTGGCGTCCGGCGGTGGAGGGAAACGAGGCGCACCCTGCTGTGGTGGCCTGGCAACCCAACGCCCGCCCTGAGGCGCCCTCTGTTGTCCCTGTGGCGCAGCCGGTGGAACCAAGCGGAACCTCTGAGGTTGCCCACCTGAAGGTCCAGCAGGAGCCTTCCTCTTCTTCTCGGCCTTATGAGCCATGTTAGCATCCTCCTGGGCAATAGCAATGTTCACGAGTTCACTATAAGTAGCAACTCGTATAGTGGTCAACTGGGCCTTAAGCTTGGAATTGAGGCCACGACGGAACCTCTCCATCTTCTTTTCATTGGAGTCAGCATGATGACCCGCATAAGGACACAGACCATTAAAGGCCTGGGAGTACTGGAGCACAGTGCAGGTTCCCTGAGTCAGTACCCGGAACTCGTTCAACTTCCTCTCAACCAGTCCAGCAGGAATATGGTGGGCTTTGAAGGCAGTCTTGAATTCCTCCCACTCAATGACATGGTCCTCCTGCTGAAGAGCCAGATAGTTCTCCCAACACAGGAGAGCTGTGCCACGGAGCTTCTGTGCTGCAAAGACCACCTTGCGGTTTAGAGTACAAGGTATAGCCAGGATGGAGAACTTGGATTCGATGGCCCGAATCCACGCATCAGCCTCCAAGGGCTCCTCAGCTCTTGAGAACACCGGAGGGTGGGTAGCCAAGAAGTCCTCGTACCGTGCCACTTGAGGTGGAGGGGCACGATGACCACCCTGCTGCTGCATCATCTGTAGCTGCTGCTGCAGATTACGGAGGATCTCCGTTTGGGTGGCATACAGTTGCTGCCACGTTGGGGGTTGTTGCGGTGGCGGTGGTGGGGGTTGTTGCCCTTCCGGCCCCTGCGGGTTAGCGTTGGATCCGCTAGCATCCTGACCACTGCGAGTGGTAGCCATCTGCAGTAGGTATTTGTATTAGCCATAATTCATAAGCTTGCATAAATCAATGACAAGATAGAACGTGGCAATGTAATGAAGTTTACTGCGTAAAGATAACATTTCAGCAAGTAGTTTTGGAAGAAAAACCATGTCTTCCAGCAGAAGTCAAGTTAGATGTTCCAATTCGGTCAGTAGCTTGAAAATTTCGTACTCTACAACTTTCGTGTTGAGCTCAGAACCAAAATCGAGCTAGAACTAGGCCGAAAAATTTAAGTTTCAGTTCTCTATTTTTGCTGTTTTTCAGGGGGCCGAGCTGTAGTGTTTTGGTTGCCATTTTTATTTCCCTTAACCAACAAGGTTGAATTTTGGTGAGCGTTTTTTTTGACAAATTTCAGACAACTTTGTAGTTCATGTCATAGCCCAGATGTGAAAGGAAAACACATTAATAACTAAAACAAGAGTAGCTACAGAAAGTTTTCAGCACAACCATTACAACCTTTTCAAGTTTTAGGGCTCACACATCCCATGGCAATGGATTACATGTTCAAAAGCTTAAAAGAAACTCAACTCCAACTAACCTATTGCATCATGAAACCAAAATTTAGGCTACGCGGAGGAGTAACTTGATACTAGAGCTCCTAGAAGTCATCTAGGTTGTTAGCTATAGTTTGGCTGCCCATGGGAGACGGTGGACCTTCAAGAGGTGGCATGTCATCCTCTGTGTCCATATCTGAATCAGGGGCTTCTCCTTCATTTTCTCCACCCTCATTGAGCATCATGGGCAGCTAGCATAGCATTGGCATGCTCCAAGTCAGCCTGCACGTTCTCTAGCTCATCTCTCACTTGAACTGGCTCATTGTTGGCATTGTTGTGCTCTAAGTGAAGGTCAGCCAACTGTCTCTCCAAGTCTGCAATCATAGCATCCCTGGTAGTCACCTCTATGGATAAAGAGGTTCTCTCTATCCCAAGGTCATGAGCACGAGCAGACATGTCAATAGCAAGGTTAAGTGCTGCGCTTTGAGACCGTCCCAGAAGTGCCTGCAGCCTGTGATACGCCCTGATCCACCTCATCAAGAGTGCGGCTGCTGCAACGGGGTTCTCTGCCACCCTCAGAGGTGAGCTGAGATAGCGTCTCATCCAGTGAGCGTCGTCAGGCTGGACAGGTGGAAAAAGTCCAAGGAGCTGGTTCTCCACAAGCTCCTGGTTCTGGGCACAGAAGGAGCTGATCCCATTAAGAGCAGCCATCTCACAAGTTGTCTCCACATGATGCCCATGAACTTCCACACTCCATGTTGGAGAGCTTGGACACGGTGGGTGGCGGTGCACCACCAAACGTACTCTGCATCTAGTCACACCACGGTCACGGAGAATGGTTCTCTCATATTGAGGCGGGTTGGGGTAGTCAAGCGCCTGCAACACGGACCAAAAGATGATGGGAAAACCCTCCCAACCAAGGCAGTCCGAGAAAGAGACATCATTGGAGTAGCTAGCAAGGTCAGCGTGGCCGTCCATCTGAACAAAAAGGTCAAGTGTGAGAACCAATTAGCACCAAAGAAAATAGAAACAGATTCTGGATAGTGTAGTAAAAATGGTAAAGCTCAAAATCTACAGACCCAAAAATTCCCAAATTTGGCCAGAACATTGTTTAAGAATTTCAAACAAGTTTCATGTTGAAGTCTTAAGCAGAAACAATCGTTAAGAAGGTGTAAACTTCAATTTCCAACTCACTGTTCCCAGAAAATTCCAGCAGACAGGGGGTTACCATTTTAAGCATAACTCTTAATTTACTGAACCAAAATCGTTGAAATTTCTACAGCACAAACTAGATAACATTTATGACAACTTTCATATTGAACACTTTTCGTTTGACAGGGTTTTCAGGTTTGAAACGACCATGCAAGCAGGACTATTTTTTAGACATAAACTTAGCATACTTCACTAGGTGGTTTCGGATTTTTGAGACGGGTAATTTAGCGAACATGCACATTATTTATAAGAGTTCCAGTGGATTATAAATGCATGAGCGGCCTATTCGTTCTCACCAACACATGTGCCAATAAACTTTGGCCTACGAAGTTAGTGCTGGTGGCTAGGCAATATTCGTCTCTCCCAATATTAACTAGCTGACTTTTCCAACTGTTGAACTTACGGAATCGTGGTTAGCGTACATACAGAAAATTCCATTCCAGAGCAATTATAATGAACCTCCCGTGCCAGCACTCACGGAAGCGTCCCCATTCATTACCACCCACTATAGTGGTGGCACCCGAACGTTCAACATTGAACGGGCAATGCTTCATATGTCACCGAGGCAACATATTGACAATTTCATACGCTCATGAAATAGCGTACTGACTTTGTGCCGCCATCATATTTGCATATGATGCCGTGGTACGCTACAACAATCGCCGTACCTTGCGCCCACCATGCTATTCTAGTTTCATACGCCATCACAGCGTATTGACTATGTGCCGCCACTATATTTTCATAGTGCCGTGGTACGTTACAGCAATCGCCGTACCTTGTGCCCACCATTGCGGAAAGTAAATGACAGAATGAATGTGCTGGGAGTTAGTATAATATATAATTAGCCACCTATCATATCGTGATCCCTTAACCCACATAGGCTTGACGCTCTATACATCATCCTTAGCGGTCCTATGGATAGCATTCCATCGCAAATGCGCGGTGGAAGCAAAAGTTGGCAAGTTTTATTCAAAACTGTTTATTAAGGGTCTGTTGCTCTCTCTGTTGCGCATGTTTCGGCTCTGATGCCAGCTGTGGCGGACCACTCCGAAATTATTCCAAGTTAAGTACCCACGGACGACTAATCAAGTAGTCAGGCACTTAATCCGGAATAAGCTGGAGCGCCGTCAGATCATAACCGATTAACCAGGTACTTTCACGATCGAAACAACACGCACGCTCACACGAAGGTGAGTCCCAGAAATTACAACATTCCACATGTTCAACTTACATAATTAGTCTCATAAGTTATTACAAACCAAGTCTGAATTTTTAAACAAAGTGCAGGAGTTTAATGCAGCGGAAATAAACTAACGAAGATACATAGCAACACCATAATGAAGCCGTCCACGGTGCTACTCCTCCCGATCCTCGGAAGAGGACGGAAACCACTCGACATGCCAGCCAGGTGGAACCTGGGCAGGCCAAGGGACGGAATTCACCGCCTCATCCAAAGAAGTACCTGAAAAAAATAGCCGCAAGCAAGGCTGAGTATACTAATACTCAGCAAGGCTTACCCGTCGGGTGAAAGCTACATCACCGACTTCTAGACATGAGAGGCTTTTGGCTGGTGGGTTTGTTTGCCAGAAAGCAACTAAGAGTGGATCCTTATTTTCATGATTTTAGCATCAAATTCTAATAGTGTTAACCATTCTAGATTAGCATCCTTTTTAAGCATACAAGTGGTACAATACAATTTAGTACATACAACAAGTTCATCATCCTCATAGTTCCACTTGTTACTCAATGCAGCACAACGGTCAAACAGTCTCATTAACCGCGAGAAGCAGACAGTTCGAACCGAATTTCACTACCTGGCCAGGGAAACCCAACACACACGGATAATGCTTGCGATAAAAGGTACAAGCACTTCCCAACCTTTCCCATCAATCCACAATTCGGCGCCGAGTCCACTCCCTTAGGATAAAGGTTTAGCGCTTCACTCACTGCATCACGCATATATCCACATGTGTACGACAAGGCAAACAAAACATTTCCAAGGAGAGATGGCTACCGGTCCTAACTGTATCAATCAGGTACCGGGCTTACCGATTCCCATAGGTCGGCATGTGCGTGGTACGTTCAAAAAGTTGACACACAGAACCACACGTTTCGACCTTAATCCAATTATCATACACGGACGGGAGATCAACACATACCATCCCGCCCGTCCATCCTTATGATTCCAACATAACTAAAGGCAAGCAACTCCTATATCTCGCGAGTGATAGGAAATCACTCGACTTGTAACGGTCCTAAAGCATTGCTCTACCGACCTTATCATACTAGTATTTTAAGACATAGGTACTAGAATCATGCATCTAAGGTATTCATACAACTCCTTGAAACGTAAATGCACAAGCATAAATAATTCATAGTTGCACGATTTAAAAGTTAGGTTATGCTCACGGGCCGGTGTTTATTCACAAAATTAGAGAAGGTGTGTGGTGTAAGTTTTATGCCTTTAAGATGGTGATTTGTACACATATAAACAATTCGAAACATTATTTCTATGGAAGTGTTTAGTTTCTGGAAGTCAAACTTCACATGCACCATATTTTATTAATTGTCAACTTGATCTATATCTTTTTTATAAGACTCAATTTACTCTAGTTCCTTCTCATTTTTGTTTCTTTGTTTCTGTTCATCCTTTTTATCCACAAACTTTATGACAGCTACTGGAGTATAAGAGTTAGGCTCGCTCCAAAATTTAGCTAAAACCGAGCTATACAGAGTTTATTAAAAATAGTACAAGTTGCTGTTCACATAAACAAGATTAATTTATATAAAATCAAAATTAATTCCAAAACAGAAGATTTCTCTACCAGAGCTAAACATGACTAAAAGAAAGGCTCTGGCCAAGTGGTAGCTAAAAATAACACTTGGACAGCCCTCAACAATTTTCTACCCGAAAACCAGCACCTAATTATTTGCTGGCGTAAACAGAGTCTACAATTAAGTTTAGCATTTTTCTGACATGTACCAAGATGATTCTATGCCTCTGGAGAAAGTTGGTGATTTTTGACTGCATAAATTATGTTTAATAAATACAAAACTGAGCTAGAACAAAAATCGCTAAATAAATCATAACTTAAGTTACAGGCCATATTTTTAGGTCTCCTTCGGACAGAAAACTTCCACAGACCATACAAGCAACATATCCAAAGTTCAGCTACAAACGTGTTCAGGATATGAAATGGTGCACAAAACTCTAAAAACGGAGTTTGAATTTTAATTCAAAAACTATTCATCAAAAGTGTATACATGCAAACGTGATATTGGAGGTTACAATCTCATGAGTCCAGGAAGTATTTTTGTGCATTTTTCTGATTTTTCTACGATTTTTAACGGATTCTACAAGATCTCAGAAAATGGATCTAGGTTTAAACAATCTTTTTACGCTGGGAACCCTAGATCTTTTAAAACTTTGCAAAGAAGTCCCTAAATCTGACACAGAGGACCCTAGAACTAAAAAGGGGAACACGTATAGGCCCTTGGCTCGCGGGCGACCGGATTCCAGCGAGGAGACGGCGAACCAGTGCGGGGGAAGTGGGGGAAACGACGAGGGGCTCACCGCGAGTCGGTTGGGAGTGCTCTCGTGGACGGAGGTGGAGCGACGCGGCTCGTCGAAGGTGAGCGGCGGAGCGGCTTGCTCCGGCGACGTCGGTAGCCGGATGCGGTGGTCGAGGCGGCCCGTGGCTTGGCTTGAGAGCTTCACCGGGAGGAGGCGGAGCTCGTCGAGGGGCTTGACGGCGATGGGGATGACAGGAGGGTAGGGCTCAGCATGGAGGTGGATTTCATGGCGGGGAAAGGAAGAGCGGCGGGGAAAACTTCGATTCCCATCAAGGGCTGCTCGATTCGAGCTGGGGATGGATTGAGGGGCTAGCTAGGTGGATGAGGAGGCTTCGGGTGCGGGGGATTGGGAAACCATTGAGGGGAACGCGGTGGATTTGGTTCGCGGTGGCAAGAGCTCGAGCTCGGCTCTTTGCGGCCGGAGGTGGAAGAAGGGTATGAGGGAGCGCGGGGAGGAGGAATGGCTACGCCGCTGGCCGGGGAAAGGAACTAGGGTCACTTGGCGGGTGATTGGAGCGAGCTGCCGCTAGCTAGGCGGCCTGGGGAACACGTGCGGGGCGGATGGGCGACGGCAGCGCCATTGATGCGCCTGCAAGCTCGGGCAGGGCGCTGGCATGCGGTTGGGCAAGAAGGATCGTGGTGTGGGCGAGGGGAGATACGCTACAGAGCTTGTTGGCGTGTAGCGGGCGCGAATCCGGGCTGCCGGGTGCTCTGTCGGCGTGCGCGGCGACGGCCAATGGTGGAGCTCGGCTCGCCATGATGGCGTGCCCGCGTGGCGAGGCTCGCCTGGGCGCTATAGCGCACGAAGTGACCAAACGGAGGCGTTGGCGTGCTCGTGGGGAGGAGAGGCGTGGCTGCCGCGGCTTTGGACGGCCTGACCGGGTTGCCGCCGCTCGCCGCCCACGTGGCGTCCGCTGCTGGCCTCAGGCATAGCACGCCCAGGCTGAGGTCGGAACGCCCGTGGAGCTCCCTGCTTCAAACATGTATATCTTCGAAAATTTGCACTACACATCCAAAAGTGCAAACACAAAAGTTAGAGTTTTAAAGGTGGGACACAACTTTCCTTTTGAGGTGAACCTGAAAAGGTGTTCTTCGCGGTTTTTAGTGTTTTTGAGGGGCTTAACTGCAAAATTTGAAAAAGTTCCAAACAGTAACTATGATTTATTTGTGATGACAAATAACTTTTATTTTTGGAGATTTTCAAGTTTAGTAAGAAATTTTTGAGATCTCAGTTGGGTGTCAATTTAGCCTTATGGAAATTCAAACTCGAATTTAAAAGTCAACATAGTGTGTTAATACCATTGCTGCCCTTTTTCCCTGTTTTTAGTGTATTTTTAAGGTTCTAAACATCTGGGATGTCACAATGTGAGGGTGACCGATCAGTGGGCGAGAGCAGCTCGCGAGATATCGGTTCACTTTGCTATTACTGACCGGGATTCCCAAGAGGCAGGAATTGCTGATGCCGCTCGCCAAGCCTACTTCGTCTACCGCCAGAAGTTCTTCATAGAGATCGAAGACGAGCCAGAGAGGTGGTACCCACGTCGGAGGAGTGGTGCAACAACTTGCACCATCACATCTACTGCTGACATTCAGGACCCCCAGCTTGCTTCTACAGTGGTGCTTGTGGCTACTCTCAACACAGAACTGGATGTTGTGTCAGATGAAGCTAAGGAGGAAGCTCTCCGCCATGCAACAGAAGAATGAGGAGTTGCAGCACCAGATGGGAGGACCTGTGCCCCGCAACCCAGAGTATCGTGGAAAGTAACCACCGTGCAGGAGGCCACGCTACAACTCCCTTGCTACCCACACCACCGTCGACACCTAGATGCTACCATAAGTTGTAATAGAGATCGAATAGAACGTTTTCGAGTCCAAAACTAGTCTAAGAGTGTTGAGTCTTGTGTGAACTATGTCTTTAGATGCTTGAATGAATTGTCATTATGCATATGTGTGATTTGGATCTTTGTAATGATTGTGATGAGCGTGGATGAAAGTCTGCAATCATCTAGTATTGGATTAAGGTATAAGGATTTTAATGAATAAATAGTTGGGTTCCTTATCTCTTGTGCAGATCATCTATCTTTTCCTCTGTTATCTTGGTTCCTTATCTTGTCAGTTCAGTGGATCTTCATCAGTTCATCGGGACTAGCTCTGAGTTCTTGTGAGGAGTTATGTCAGGGGCAATAAGGGGGTAGAAATTATAGCACACCCCATGGTTTTGAGTTCCAATGGATGACTCCGGGGGCATCAACTATACGCCAGGTTCATGAAATGTGAAATCTACCTGAAGGAAGTATCATTCTTGGGTCATGTGTAGCAATTGATCCGAAGAAGGTTACAGATGTTCTAAATTTGGTGCCATCACAACAGTTAGCAAAGTTGGGAGTTTCCTCGGAATGGTAGGATATTATCGGCGTCTTATTGAAGGATTCTCCAAGATTGCCATGCCTATGACATCGTTGCTAAAGAAAGATGCCAAGTTTATTTGGACACCTGAGTGCCAAGCTAGCTTTGAAGAGTTGAAGAAAGGGGTGATCACTGCACCAGTATTGGTATTTCCAGATGTTACTAAGAACTTCTCAGTCTATTGTGATGCGTCTCATCAAGGATTGGGATGTGTACTAATGCAGGAGGGCAAAATCTGAGGGCAGCTCAGACACGGCAAAAAAATTAAGCGGATGTGAGACGTCGAGACCTTAGCGTCGAAATTGGTGACCTCGTTTACCTGAAGGTGTCACCAATGAGAGGTGTGAAGAGATTCAATGTCAAAGGCAAGTTAGCACCTCGATACATTGGACCTTTCAAGATTGAAGTGGCTTATCAGCTAGAGCTACCAGAGAGATTGACAGGAGTGCATGATGTGTTTCATGTGTCTCAGCTGAAGAAGTGTTTACGCGTGCCAGAGGAACATATTCTGTTAGAAGAGTTGAATGTGCTGGAGGACCTTACTTATAAGGAGTATCCGGTCAAGATCTTGGAGGAATCTAAGAGGATCGCTAGAAACAAAGTGATACGTATGTGCAAGGTTTAGTGGATTCGTCATTAAGAGGATGAAGCAACTCGGGAAAGAGAGGATGATCTCAAGGCTGAATATTCACATCTCTTCCAATCCACGTCCGAATCTCGAGGACGCGATTCATTTTAAGGGGGGTAGATTTGTAACACCCTAAAAATGCCTCTATTGAAAATAGTAAATAAATTGCTTTTTATATTTAAGTGCTCATAAATAAAATAGGAAAAATAAAAGTTTTAAAGAATTAAAAGCAAATATAGGGAATAGAAATATTTATTGTTGCATTCATGCTGGTGCATCTCTTTTTGGTTGATTGAATTCAAATTTGAAATTGAATTTGAATTCAAATGAATGTTTGAATAAAAGAAAAAAAAACATTCCCTTTCTCCCTCTCCCTCACCTTCTCAGCCCACCTAGCCTGTCCCACTCGCTCTCCCTTTCCTTTCTTCTCCTTCCTCTCATGCGCAGCCCAGCAAGCTTGCGCGGCCCAGCTCGGCCCACTGCGGCAACTCGGCCAGCCGCCAGCCCGCTAGCAGCCCGCGTCTCCCTCTCCATCTGTGCGGCTGACAAGCAGGGCCCGTCTGTCATCCCCCACCTCCAGTCCCCGCCGCACCAGGCTTGGGTCCGAGCGACCGAGCCAAGCTCGAGCTCGCCGAACGCGCTGCCCTACCCTTCTTGCTCCGCACGCCAATGCGCTGCCCCGCCCAGCCTATATAAGCTCCGCAGCCCTCCCTTGAAGCCCCTTCGCCCTAGGCGCCGAATCCCATCGTGCCACCGCCACCAAGCTCCGGGCTGCCATCGTCGGTCTCGCCGCTCGGCACCTGCTCGTCACCCAGAGCTTGACCCAAAGATCCACGTGAGGGTAAAGAAACTCGCCGGGCTCGAGTCCCCTTCCTCTCTCACTCTGTTTCGCGTGCACCACGTCACCGTCGACCTTCGTCCGCCATGGCTCGTCGCTAGCCGCCACCGTCGTTCAAACCTCGACCACAACCCCCAAAATCGAATCCCCATCTTCCCCTCTCGCTCCCAAGCTTTGAATCACTCGAAATGGAGCTTCCTAGCCTCGGTTTGGCCCGACTCCGGCGAGCCCTCGTCGCGGCCGTGGGCGGCGCTGCCAACTCCGACGAGCCAAGCCGCCTAGAGTGCCCACCGCCGTTCGGTCGTGATCCGACGACCCAGATCAGAGCTAGATTAGGTCAAACCGAGCCGTTCGAGTAGTTGATGTTTGGTGTATTGTTCTAATGAAATGCCTTGTTTGCATGTATGTGTGGATGCTTGTGTGGTGATCGATGTGAGTAGTTGACGAGCCGCTCGAGTTTGCCGACGATCCCGTTCCCGAAGAGCAGGTGCAGCAGCAGTTCCCCGAGGAAGGCAAGTATAACATGGACAATCCTTCATTACCTATACACTATTTAATCATATATTCATATGCATGTGTCTAATTTTGATATACACTAAGGATGTTCCTTGTCTTTACCTTATTCCTTGTTTACCCGGGTTATATGCATTATGGTTAGTATTTTCTACGCGCTGCGAACAACATTTATTTAATTGTCGATATTGAATTAATGGTTCACTTCAATGATGATTAAAATACGCTTTTTAGCAACATGGTTTGTTCTAGTGTCTCCATAAGGTTTGGTCTAGGCAATTAGAGCATGTGCTTCGTGCTTTGTTCTAATGTCTCTCCGTAAGGTCCGGTTCTTAAAGCGGCAACCCAGGAACTTGTTCGCCGCCGTTGGACTATAATGGCTCTGGTCTTGGATAATTAGCTTGTACATGTCTAGCTCGTCAGTGGATACCAAAAGGCGAATGTGGGGAGCATGGGTGAGAGTATAGTTTGATCCATCGAGGATGGATTTATCCGTTGGCTATGTCTCGTTAGGCAAAGTCTCGTGATGTAAGCGCCCGATGTACGGTAGCTTCGCACGTTGCGATGATTGCGGTTTCGCTCTGGACGCCATTGACCCCCTCACGTTGCGCCCTGAGCGTACGTCAATCTCGATGCCTTGGGTTATGCTGCCTATGTTGAACCAAAACGACTACTATGCTTTTTAGGGTGTTTTGTGAAAGTCCTCGTAGCAGAAGTTCTATTGGATTTATGTGACTAGCGGGTAAAGGGCGAAACCTCTTGTGACATCTCTGATGTAAAAGTATTAAAAGTACACTTAAAACAAGTACAAAAGGGAATTATGGGTTGAAACTCAAAAATCCATCAAAAATTCAAATTGAAATTCAAAAACAAGGGTTGTTTGACACCCAACTGAAATCTCAAAATTTTTGTACTAAACTTGAAAATCTCCAAAAATAAAAGTTGTTTGTCATCACAAATAAGGCCTAGTCACAAATAACGCCTCAATCTTCGACGCCCAGTCCCGTGCGTGCGCTCTGCCCAAGCTCGCCGCGCCATCAATGGCGACCGCGACAGCCCGCGCACGCGCACACACACTACCGAGGCCACTCAGTGCCCCTAGCGCACTCCAAACGCTTCACTGAGCATCCTCTTCCCTTCCCTCAGCTAGCGCCCAGCCCTTCTCCCTCTCCTCGCGCCTCGCTCCATCGTCTTCAACCTCGCGCCGCACGGACCGAGCCGAGCTTCGAGACGAAATTCGCCCTACACTCTCCACCATTCCCAAATTCATCGCGCACGAAGCTAGACCTCTACCCTAGCTCCATTTCCCCCTACTCCTCTTGAGCTATCATCGCTTCTCCGGCGAGAAATCGAGATTTCCCCCAATCTCCATTTTTCGGCCGCAGGAGCACCCTCACGTCGAGACCCTACTCCGAGCCGTCCCCGAGGTCAACCGAGCACGCCAGCAGCTTCCCCGAGCTCCACTGGTGCTCTAGGACCCCTCCAACCCCGACAAGACCCACCGACCTCACCGGCGTAGAAGCCGCGGCGGCCGCGCCGCCACTGCATCGCCGCCGGCCATCTTCCGAGCTTCCCCCGGCCTCCCAACCGTCACCAATCGACTCGTGGTGAGCCACTGATTCTTTTCCCCCACTTCCCCGACCCTAGCTCGCCGTCGTTTGGCCGGCGTAACTCCGACGACGAGCCAAGGACAAAAGTTCATCGTCTTCGTTTTTCTAGGGTCCTCTGCGCAAAAGCTAGGGACTGGTTTGAAATGTTTTGAAAGTTCTAGGGTCCCCAGCGTAAAAAGATTCTTAAACCTAGATCTAATTTTCTCGAATCTTGTAAAATCCATTAACAATCGTACAAAAATCAGAAAAATGCACAAAAATACTCCCTGGACTCGTGAGATCGTAAACTCCAATCTCCTTTAAGCATGTATATACTTTTGGTGAACCATTTTTGAATTAAAATTCAAACTGTAAAATTTGAAACTTGTGCACCATTTCAAATCCAGAGCTCCGCTAGGGTTGATCTTTGGATATGTTGTTTGTAGTGACTTTGGGCACCTTGTGTCCAAAGGGGACCTAAAAATATGGACTGTAGCTTTAGTTATGAATTAAAATGTGTTTCCTGTCTTTTTGTAGTCTAGAAATTGTTAAAAATAATCCATACAGTGAAAAATGACCATTTTCCTCCAGAGGCCTAAAAACTTGTTAGCACATCTTTTAAAAATGCCAAACTTAATTTTTGCTCTGTTTAGACTAGCAAATAAATAGTTATGTGTTTTAGGATAGAAATTTAGTGAGGACTGTCCAAGGGTTATTTTGAGCCACCACTTGGCCAGAGCCCTCCTTGCGCACATGACTAGCTCTGGTAGGAAAATTTCCTGATTTAGATGAATTTTCAATTTTATATGAATTTATTTTATTTCTGCAGGCAGCAGTTTAATTTATTTTTAATAAATTTTGTGTAGCTCAGATTTAGCTAAATTTTGGAGTGAGCCTAACTCTTATACTCCAGTAGCTGTCATAAAGTTTATAGATAAAAAGGATGAACAGAAAATAAGAAACAAAAATGAGAAGGAATCTATGTGGAAATTGATTTATATAGAAGAATAAACCTTTTTGTTAATTAGTTAGAATAAAATAAGGAGAATCTAAAATTTCAGAATAGCACCCTAATTTGCAAATAATAAATAGAATTCTCTTATATATGTACACAATCACCATCAAAGATGAATAAAAATTTCCCACACCGCTACTCTATTTTGTGAAGGAAATAGTAGTACTTAAGCATGTCTAGGTGAATATGGCCTTCAAGGCCTTAATCTTGGAATCAATAGGCAGCCGCAATAAGTTATGCATCTCATGTAGAAGGCGCTATTCCGGACGGCACCTAACATCTCATCCCCGCCGACGAAGAAGGAATCCCGGAGGGAGGTGCCGCCGAAGGATCGACCAACCCGGAGGCTAACCCCTAGCTAGAGCAAGAAGGCAAGCCCCGGAGCATAACCTAACCTTTAAAATTTATGCATCTATGAATTCCCTATGCTTGTGCATTTACGTTTCAAGGAGTTGATTGAATACCTTAGCTGCACATTTCCTAGTACCTATGACTTGCAACACTAGTATGAAAGGATCGATAGGGCATTGCTTTAGGTCCGTTACAAGTCGAGTGATTTCCTGTCACTCGCGAGACATAGGAGTTGCTTGTCTTTACTTATGTTGGAATCGTAAGGATTGACGGGCGGGGTGATAGATGTAGATCTCCCGTCCGTATATGACAATGGATTTAAGGTCGAAACGTGTGGTTGAGTGTGTCAAGTTTTCGAACGTACCACATGCATGCCGATATATGGGAATCGGTAAGCCCGGTACCAGATTGAAGCAGCTAGGGCCGATACCCATCTCTCCTTGGAAACTTTGTTTTCCCCTGCCGTACACTTGTGGATATATGCGTGAGACTGTGAGTGAAGCAGTAAACCTTTATCCTAAGGAAGTGGACCCGGTTCCGAATTGTGGATCGATGGGAAAGGTTGGGAAGTGCTTGTACCTTTTATAGCAAGCATTATCCGTGTGTGTTGGGTTTCCCGTGGCCAGGTAGCAAAATTCGGTTCGAACTGTCTGCTTCTCTCGGTTAATGAGACTGCTTGACCGCCTTGCTGCATTGAGTAACAAGTGGAACTTTGAGATTGATGAACTTGTTGTATGAGATAAATTGTATTGCACCACTTGTATGCTTAGAGAGGATGCAAATCTGGAATGGTTAAATCCAATAGAATATGATGCTAAAACATGAAAGCAAGGACCTACTCTTAGTTGCTCTTTGGCAAACAAACCCACCAGCCAAAAGCCTCTCATGTCTAGATGTCGGTGATGTAGTTTTCACCCGACGGGTAAGCCTTGCTGAGTATTAGTATACTCAGCCTTGCTTGTGGCATTGATTTACGGGTACAATGTTGGATGTGGCAGTCGATGCTTTGACTTGGCCTACCCAGGTTCCCCTTGGATGGCACATCGAGTGGGTTCCGTCCTCTGCCGAGGAACGGTAGGAGTAGCACCGTGGCAGGCTTCAGCATGGTGTTACTTGCATCGTCGTTAGCTTTTATTTCCGCTGCTATGAACCTTTATTTCCGCTGCAAGACTTTGATACTCTGATTTAAATTTCGAACTTGGTTTGTAATAACTTGAGATACTATTCGTGTATTTTAAATTTGTGGAATGTTGTAATCTCTGGAACTCACCTTCGTGTGGGCGTGCTGTTGTTCGATCGAGAAAAGTACGTGGTTAAATCGGGTTTAATCCGACGGCGCTCCAGCTTATTCCGGATTAAGTGCCTGACTACTCAATTAGTGGTCCCGAGGTACTTAACTTGGAATAATTTCGGAGTGGTCCGCCACAGCTGGCATCAGAGCCGAAACAGCGCACCGGAGAGAGCAACAAACCTTAAATAAACATTTTGGAATAAAATTCGCCAACTCGTACTTCCTCCGCGCTTTGCGAAGGAAGGTTATTATTAAGACCGTTAAGGATGTTACCTAGAGCGTGAAGCCTATGTGGGTTAAGGGATCATGATATGATAGGTGGCAAATAATATAGTATACTGTCTTCCAGCACATTTCATTCTGTCATTTACTTTACGCAATGGTGGGCGCAAGGTACGGCGATTGCTGTAACGTACCACGGCACTATATGAAAATATAGTGGCGGCACATAGTCAATACGCTGTGATGGCGTATGAAACTAGAATAGCATGGTGGGCGCAAGGTACGGCGATTGCTGTAGCGTACCACGGCATCATATGCAAATATGATGGCGGCACAAAGTCAATACGCTATCTCATGAGCGTATGAAGTTGTCAATATGTTACCTTGGTGACATATGAACATTGCCCGTTCAATGTTAAACGTTCGGGTGCCACCTCTATAGTGGGTGGTAATGAATGGAGACGCTTTCGTTAGTGCTGGCACGAAAGGTTGATTATATATGCTCTGGAATGAAATTTTCTGCAGGTACACTAAACGCGAATCCGTATGATTGAACGGTTAGAAAAGTTCGGCTAGATAATATAGGGAGAGACGGATATTGCCTAGCCACCAGCACTAACTTCGTAGGCCAAAGTTATTGGCAGATGTGTTGGTGAGAACGAATAGACCGCTCATGCATTGCATTTCACTGAAATAATATTGAATTTTAACACGTGACCAATCGAACCGCTGTCAAAATTCAAATAACAAACCAAGATCCTGCTGAAACCAGTCTGTTTGCACCGTTAATTCGAAATTGAAAACGTTATCAAACGAAAAAGTGTTCAACATGAAAGTTGTCATAAATGTTATGAAGTATATGCTGTGGAAATTTCAACGAAAATGGATCAGTGAAACTGGAGTTATGCTTAAAATGGTAACCCCCTGTCTGCTGGAAATTTCTGAGAACAGTGAGATAAACATTGAATTTTTACACCATCTTAACGACAGTTTCTGCTCAAAGCCCCAACATGAAACTTGTTTGGAATTACTTAAACAATGTCCTGGCCAAACTTGGGAATTTTTGGGCTTGTAGATTTCGAGTTTGGTAATTTTTACTACACTGTCCAGAATCTATTTTTGTTTTCTTGGGCGCTAACCGGTTCTCACCCTTGCCCTTTTCCTTTTTGGTTCAGAATGGACTCTCACGTTGACTTGGCCAGCTACCCCAACGACGTGTCCTTCTCAGATTGCCTAGGATGGGAAGGCTTTCCTAGCATTCTGTGGTCGGTTTTGCAGGCACTCGACTACCCTACCCCGCCACAGTATGAGAGGACCCTCATCCGAGACCGTGGTGTGACCCGTTCTCGTGTGCGTTTGGTGGTATATCGCCACCCACCGTGTCCTAGCTCCCCCACTTGGAGTGTGGAAGTTCATGGACACCACATGGAGACGACTTGTGAGCTAGCCGCCTTGAATGGCATTAGCTCTTTTGTTGCTCAGAACCAGGAGTTGGTAGAGCACCAGTTGCTGGGGTTGTTTCCACCGACTCAGCCGGATGATCCCCATTGGATGAGACGCTACCTTAGCTCCCCTTTGAGGATGGCGGAGAACCCCATCGCTGCAGCTGCACTGATGATGAGGTGGATCCGAGCTTACCACCGCTTGCAGGCACTTTTGGGACGATCGCAGAGCGAGATGCTCAACCTTGCTATGGACATGTCCGCCCGTGCCCGTGACATTGGGGTTGAGAGGACCTCATTGTCCATTGAGGTGACCACCAGGGATGCCATGATTGCTGATTTGGAGAGGCAATTGAATGACCTCCACATTGCGCACAACAACGTCCAAAATGAGCTAGCCCAAACAAGGGATGAACTTGAGGAGGTACACGGTACCTTGGAGCATGCTAATGCTATGCTAGCCGCCCATGATGCTCAGCACCTTCTTGAGCAAGAGGGAGAGCAAGGAGAAGGAGAGGCCCCCGATTCCGACATGGACACCGAGGTTGACATGCCGCCCCTTCCAGCTCCACCATCACCTATGGGCAGCGAGGCTACCGCTAACAACTTAGATGACTTCTAGAGTGGTAGTAGCAAGTTACTCCTCCGCTAGGCCTAAATTTTGGCTTCATGTTGTAATAGGCTAGATGGAGTTAAGCTCCCCCTTTAATCTTTTGGAGACAATGTAATTTAATGGTGTGGTTGTATGATCCAAAAACTTATTGAAGGATGTAATGGCTGTGTTGAAAACATTCTGCAGCTAACCTTATTTTAATTATTGATGGGTTTTCCATTCATTTCTGGGCTGTGATGTGAACTACAAAGTTGTTTGGAATTTGTCAAACAAAATGATCACCAAATTGCAACCCCATTGGTTAAGCGAAATAAAAATGGCAACCAAAACACTACAGCTCGGCCCGCTGAAAAACAGCAACCGCAGAGAGCTAGAGATTGAATTTTTCGGCTTAGTTCCAGTCCGAATTTGATTTTGAGCCCAACATGAAAGTTGTAGAGCATGAAATTTTCGAGCTACTGACCGAATTGGAGCATTTGACTTGCTTCCTGTTGGGAGATATGATTTTTCTTCCGAACTGCGTGTTGACATGTCATTTTTGCGCAGTAAACTTCAATATATTGTCACGTTCTATCTTGCCATCATTATGCAAGCTTATGAAATGTGGCTAATACAAGTACCTACTGCAGATGGCAATACCCGCAGCGGTCATGACGCTAGTGGCTCCAATGCTAACCAGCAAGGGCCTGAGGGGCAGCAACAGCCGCCGCCACCTCCGCCACCGCAGCAACCTCCGACGTGGCAGCAGTTGTATGCTACGCAAACGGAAATCCTACGGAACCTGCAGCATCAGCAACAAATGATGCAGCAGCAGATGCTGCAGCAGGGAGGTCAACGGGCCCCTCAGCCTCAAGTGGCCCGATATGAGGATTTTCTGGCTACACACCCGCCGATATTCTCAAGAGCCGATGAGCCCTTGGAGGCCGATACGTGGATTCGAGCCATCGAGTCCAAGTTCACCATCCTGGCCACGCCTTGCACCCCCAACCGCAAGGTAGTGTTCGCGGCGCAGCAGCTCCGCGGCCCAGCTCTCCTATGGTGGGAGAACTACCTGGCCCTGCAGCACGAGGGTCATGTGGTTGAATAGGATGAGTTCAAGGCTGCGTTCAAGGCTCATCATATTCCTGCCGGCTTGGTAGAGCGGAAGTTGAACGAATTTCTGGCTCTGACCCAGGGTACCCGCACAGTGCTCCAATACGCCTAGGCCTTCAATGGTCTGTGCCCATATGCGGGTCATCACGCCGACTCGGACGAGAAGAAGTTGGAGAGGTTCCGACGTGGCCTTAACACCAAGTTGAAAGCTCAATTGGCTACCACCCGTGTTGCCACGTATGGCGATCTTGTGAACCTCGCCATCGCTCAAGAAGACGCTAATGTGGTGCACAAGGCGGAAAAGAAGAGGAAAGCTCCCGCTGGACCTTCGAGCGCGCAGCCACAGAGATTCCGCTTGGTTCCCCCGGCTGCACCGCAAGGACAGTCCAGGGCACCTCAGGGAGGTGGATGGGTTGCTAGGCCGCCACAGCCTAATGCGCCCCGTTTTCCTCCACCGCCGCAGCAGCAACCAGCGCCAAGACAGAACGCACCACAACCAGCTCGCCCTGGAGCCGGTTATCAGTGCTTCAAGTGTGGCAGTAACAATCACTTCATCAAGCATTGCCCACAGAACAAGCAGCAGAACCAGCGCCCGGGAAATCAGCAGAACAAGGGCAAACAGCAGCAGCGTGTGTAGGTCCGACAAGGATGGCTTAACTACACCACCTTGGCCGACCTACCCGAGGGAGCCCCAGACATTACTGGTACCTTCCCTATCTGCACTCAACCTGCTGTGATATTGTTTAATTTCGGGGCAACACATAGTTTTATAAGCACAAGATTTCATGTGAAATATGGATTAAAATCTTACCATACCAAATCATCATATGTGATATCAACTGCGGGAGGTAAAATTGCATCCAACCAAGTCACCCGAAAAGTTCCAATCAGGCTGGGAAGTAAAACATTTCCTACTGATTTAATTCTGCTTGGTATGGAAGGGATTGACATTGTTTTGGGAGCCAATTAGATGACTCAACATAAGGTTGTGCTAGATGTTGCGGAACGAGTTGTTGAAATAAACTCGCCTACACATGGCCCTAGTGTGCTATATTTGCCACAACGGACTTGCGTCAACGCGTGTGCTTATACAATGGTAGAAACCCAACTAACGGACATTCCGGTGGTATGTGAGTATGCCGAAGTGTTTCCGGTTGGATGGGCAGCGAGTGATGTGGTTTGAACATCGCATCGTGGTGCCCAAAAACACGGAACTCCGGAGGAAAATTTTGGATGAGGCCCATCTCTCCAAATTTTCAATCCATCCCGGTAGCACCAAAATGTACCAAGATTTGAAACAAAATTTTTGGTGGACTCGGATGAAACGAGAAATTGCCACGTATGTGTCGGAATGTGACACATGCCAGCGGGTTAAGGCTAGCCACTTGAAGGTAGCAGGCACGCTTCAACCTCTACCTATTCCCTCATGGAAGTGGGAAGATTTAAGCATGGATTTCATTGTCGGTCTTCCCAGAACCCCTCAGGGGCATGACTCCATTTGGGTAATTGTGGATCGCCTTACCAAGACTGCACACTTTATTCCGGTTAATACCATTTATACCGCTAAGAGGTACGCGGAGATTTATTTGGAACGGATCGTTTGTCTACATGAGGTACCCAAGACGATCATTTCATATCGTGGTGCTCAGTTCGTAGCACGCTTTTGGGAACAATTGCAACTGTCCCTAGGCACCAAACTGATCCGTAGTTCAGCATATCACCCTCAGACCGATGGGCAGACAGAAAGGGTAAATCAAATACTTGAGGATATGCTTCGAGCTTGTGCTATCCATTATGGAAAGAATTGGGAGAAGTGTTCATCTCTGGCCGAATTCTCCTATAACAACAGCTACCAAGCGAGTCTTAAAATGGCACCTTTCGAAGCCTTATATGGTAGAAGATGTCGGACCCCGTTGTGTTGGTCCCAGGCAGGCGAGAGGTATACCTATGGCCCTGACCTTGTAAAGGAAGCAGAAGAGAAGGTTAGGATCGTTCGTGAAAATTTGAGAACCGCCCAGTCATGGCAAAAGAGTTACTTTGATCAACGATGGAAGCCACTTCAGTTCGAAGTTGGTGATCACGTGTATCTCAAGGTCTCCCCGACCAAGGGTGTGCAAAGATTTGGGTTAAAAGGAAAGCTTGCACCTCGTTATATCGGCTCATATGAAATTACTCAGCAATGTGGATCGGTGGCCTATCAAGTGAAGCTTCCCGAGAAGCTCTCAGCCGTACACGATGTATTCCATGTTTCCCAACTCAAGAGGTGTCTTCGTGTTCTGACCGAAGTTGTTGAACAAGAGGAGCTCTCGGTTGAACCGGATCTCTCTTATGATGAGCATCCCGTTAAAATCCTCGACGAGAAAGAGAGACAAACACGAAGGAATGGAGTTAAAATGTACAAAATTCAGTGGAGTCATCACTCCGAAGATGAAGCCACGTGGGAAACCGAGGACTATCTTAAGAAGAATTACCCCGACATTCTTTCGTAAGCCAAGGTACTTTTCCACCCTGTTCCTAAGCTTAATCGAATCTCGGGACGAGATTCCTTTTAAGGGGGGTAGGCTGTGACATCTCTGATGTAAATGTATTAAAAGTACACTTAAAACAAGTACAAAAGGGAATTATGGGTTGAAACTCAAAAATCCATCAAAAATTCAAAAACAAGGGTTGTTTGACACCCAACTGAAATCTCAACATTTTTGTACTAAACTTGAAAATCTCCAAAAATAAAAGTTGTTTGTCATCACAAATAAGGCCTAGTCACTGTTTGGAACTTTTGAAAAGTTTGCAGTTTAGCCCCTCAAAAACTCGAAATACAGTTCTGGGCACCTTTTTGAATTTGGGTTGTTTGAGCTCGAAAAATTTGAAATTTCAGGTTCACCCCAAAAAGAAAGTTGTGTCCCACCTCTCAAAATCCAACTTTTATTTTTACACTTTTTCATGTTCAGTTCAAATTTTTGGAGAAAATTCAAATGGGGCGCAGGAGCTCCACGGGCGCCAACAGTGGCCTGGCGCGCCCCTGCTCCGGCCGGGCGCCGGCCGCCACATGGCCGGCGAGCGGCGGAGGCCGCACCGAGCTGGCCGAGCTGCGGCGTCGGGTGGCGCGTGTCGTCTTGCGCTTGTCCAGCCCTTCCCGCACCGTCACATCGCCGTCGACGCGCCGTGTTGCCTCGCGCCGCGGAGCGCCATCATGGCGGTCGGGCGCCGCCGTGGCCACGCGCGTCGCGCAGAGCCGCCTCGCCCGAGATTCTCCTCCGCTACGCTCCAAGACGCGCTGTAGAAGATCTCCACTTCTCCACGCCTCAATCTTCGACGCCCAGTCCCGTGCGCGCGCTCTGCCCAAGCTCGCCGCGCCATCAATGGCGACCGCGACAGCCCGCGCACGCGCACACACACCACCGAGGCCACTCAGTGCCCCTAGCGCACTCCAAACGCTTCACTGAGCATCCTCTTCCCTTCCCTCAGCTAGCGCCCAGCCCTTCTCCCTCTCCTCGCGCCTCGCTCCATCGTCTTCAACCTCGCGCCGCACGGACCGAGCCGAGCTTCGAGACGAAATTCGCCCTACACTCTCCACCATTCCCAAATTCATCGCGCATGAAGCTAGACCTCTACCCTAGCTCCAATTCCCCCCACTCCTCTCGAGCTATCATCGCTTCTCCGGCGAGAAATCAAGATTTCCCCCAATCTCCATTTTTCGGCCGCCGGAGCACCCTCACGTCGAGACCCTACTCCGAGCCGTCCCCGAGGTCAACCGAGCACGCCAGCAGCTTCCCCGAGCTCCACTGGTGCTCTAGGACCCCTCCAACCCCGACAAGACCCACCGACCTCACCGCGCGTAGAAGCCGCGGCGGCCGCGCCGCCAGTGCATCGCCGCCGGCCATCTTCCGAGCTTCCCCCGGCCTCCCAACCGTCACCAATCGACTCGTGGTGAGCCACTGATTCTTTTCCCCCACTTCCCCGACCCTAGCTCGCCGTCGTTTGGCCGGCGTAACTCCGGCGACGAGCCAAGGACCAAAGTTCATCGTCTTCGTTTTTCTAGGGTCCTCTGCGCAAAAGCTAGGGACTGGTTTGAAAGGTTTTGAAAGTTCTAGGGTCCCCAGCGTAAAAAGATTCTTAAACCTAGATCTAATTTTCTCGAATCTTGTAAAATCCGTTAACAATCGTACAAAAATCAGAAAAATGCACAAAAATACTCCCTGGACTCGTGAGATTGTAATCTCCAATCTCCTTTAAGCATGTATATACTTTTGGTGAACCATTTTTGAATTAAAATTCAAACTGTAAAATTTGAAACTTGTGCACCATTTCAAATCCAGAGCTCCGCTAGGGTTGATCTTTGGATATGTTGTTTGTAGTGACTTTGGGCACCTTGTGCCAAAGGGGACCTAAAAATATGGAATGTAGCTTCAGTTATGAATTAAAATGTTTTTCCTGTCTTTTTGTAGTCCAGAAATTGTTAAAAATAATCCATGCAGTGAAAAATCACCATTTTTCTCCAGAGGCCTAAAAACTTGTTAGCACATCTTTTAAAAATTCCAAACTTAATTTTTGCTCTGTTTAGACTAGCAAATAAATAGTTATGTGTTTCAGGATAGAAATTTAGTGAGGACTGTCCAAGGGTTATTTTGAGCCACCACTTGGCCAGAGCCCTCCTTGCACACATGACTAGCTCTGGTAGGAAAATTTCCTGATTTGGATGAATTTTCAATTTTATATGAATTTATTTCATTTCTGCAGGCAGCAGTTTAATTTATTTTTAATAAATTTTGTGTAGCTCAGATTTAGCTAAATTTTGGAGTGAGCCTAACTCTTATACTCCAGTAGCAGTCATAAAGTTTATAGATAAAAAGGATGAACAGAAAATGAGAAACAAAAATGAGAAGGAATCTATGTGGAAATTGATTTATATAAAAGAATAAACCTTTTTGTTAATTAGTTAGAATAAAATAAGGAGACTCTAAAATTTCAGAACAGCACCCTAATTTGCGAATAATAAATAGAATTCTCTTATATATGTACACAATCACCATCAAAGATGAATAAAAATTTTCCACACCGCTACTCTATCTTGTGAAGGAAATAGTAGTACTTAAGCATGTCTAGGTGAATATGGCCTTCAAGGCCTTAATCTTGGAATCAATAGGCAGCCGCAATAAGTTATGCATCTCATGTAGAAGGCGCTATTCCGGACGGCACCTACCATCTCATCCCCGCCGACGAAGAAGGAATCCCGGAGGGAGGTGCCGGCGAAGGATCGACCAACCCGGAGGCTAACCCCTAGCTAGAGCAAGAAGGCAAGCCCCGGAGCATAACCTAACCTTTAAAATTTATGCATCTATGAATTCCCTATGCTTGTGCATTTACGTTTCAAGGAGTTGATTGAATACCTTAGCTGCACATTTCTTAGTACCTATGACTTGCAACACTAGTATGAAAGGATCGATAGGGCATTGCTTTAGGTCCGTTACAAGTCGAGTGATTTCCTGTCACTCGCGAGACATAGGAGTTGCTTGTCTTTACTTATGTTGGAATCATAAGGATTGACGGGCGGGGTGATAGATGTAGATCTCCCGTCCGTATATGACAATGGATTTAAGGTCGAAACGTGTGGTTGAGTGTGTCAAGTTTTCGAACGTACCACATGCATGCCGATATATGGGAATCGGTAAGCCCGGTACCAGATTGAAGCAGCTAGGGCCGATAGCCATCTCTCCTTGGAAACTTTGTTTTCCCCTGCCGTACACTTGTGGATTTATGCGTGAGACTGTGAGTGAAGCAGTAAACCTTTATCCTAAGGAAGTGGACCCGGTTCCGAATTGTGGATCGATGGGAAAGGTTGGGAAGTGCTTGTACCTTTTATAGCAAGCATTATCCGTGTGTGTTGGGTTTCCCGTGGCCAGGTAGCAAAATTCGGTTCGAACTGTCTGCTTCTCGCGGTTAATGAGACTGCTTGACCGCCTTGCTGCATTGAGTAACAAGTGGAACTTTGAGATTGATGAACTTGTTGTATGAGATAAATTGTATTGCACCACTTGTATGCTTAGAGAGGATGCAAATCTGGAATGGTTAAATCCAATAGAATATGATGCTAAAACATGAAAGCAAGGACCTACTCTTAGTTGCTCTTTGGCAAACAAACCCACCAGCCAAAAGCCTCTCATGTCTAGATGTCGGTGATGTAGTTTTCACCCGACGGGTAAGCCTTGCTGAGTATTAGTATACTCAGCCTTGCTTGTGGCATTGATTTACGGGTACAATGTTGGATGTGGCAGTCGATGCTTTGACTTGGCCTACCCAGGTTCCCCTTGGATGGCACATCGAGTGGGTTCCGTCCTCTGCCGAGGAACGGTAGGAGTAGCACCGTGGCAGGCTTCAGCATGGTGTTACTTGCATCGTCGTTAGCTTTTATTTCCGCTGCTATGAACCTTTATTTCCGCTGCAAGACTTTGATACTCTGATTTAAATTTCGAACTTGGTTTGTAATAACTTGAGATACTATTTGTGTATTTTAAATTTGTGGAATGTTGTAATCTCTGGAACTCACCTTCGTGTGGGCGTGCTATTGTTCGATCGAGAAAAGTACGTGGTTAAATCGGGTTTAATCCGACGGCGCTCCAGCTTATTCCGGATTAAGTGCCTGACTACTCAATTAGTGGTCCCGAGGTACTTAACTTGGAATAATTTCGGAGTGGTTCGCCACAGCTGGCATCAGAGCCGAAACAGCGCACCGGAGAGAGCAACAAACCTTAAATAAACATTTTGGAATAAAATTCGCCAACTCGTACTTCCTCCGCGCTTTGCGAAGGAAGGTTATTATTAAGACCGTTAAGGATGTTACCTAGAGCGTGAAGCCTATGTGGGTTAAGGGATCACGATATGATAGGTGGCAAATAATATAGTATACTGACTTCCAGCACATTTCATTCTGTCATTTACTTTACGCAATGGTGGGCGCAAGGTACGGCGATTGCTGTAACGTACCACGGCACTATATGAAAATATAGTGGCGGCACATAGTCAATACGCTGTGATGGCGTATGAAACTAGAATAGCATGGTGGGCGCAAGGTACGGCGATTGCTGTAGCGTACCACGGCATCATATGCAAATATGATGGCGGCACAAAGTCAATACGCTATCTCATGAGCGTATGAAGTTGTCAATATGTTACCTTGGTGACATATGAACATTGCCCGTTCAATGTTAAACGTTCGGGTGCCACCTCTATAGTGGGTGGTAATGAATGGAGACGCTTTCGTGAGTGCTGGCACGAAAGGTTGATTATATATGCTCTGGAATGAAATTTTCTGCAGGTACACTAACCGCGAATCCGTATGATTGAACGGTTAGAAAAGTTCGGCTAGATAATATAGGGAGAGACGGATATTGCCTAGCCACCAGCACTAACTTCGTAGGCCAAAGTTATTGGCAGGTGTGTTGGTGAGAACGAATAGACCGCTCATGCATTGCATTTCACTGAAATAATATTCTTATACTCCAGTAGCTGTCATAAAGTTTATAGATAAAAAGGATGAACAGAAAATAAGAAACAAAAATGAGAAGGAATCTATGTGGAAATTGATTTATATAAAAGAATAAACCTTTTTGTTAATTAGTTAGAATAAAATAAGGAGAATCTAAAATTTCAGAATAGCACCCTAATTTGCAAATAATAAATAGAATTCTCTTATATATGTACACAATCACCATCAAAGATGAATAAAAATTTCCCACACCGCTACTCTATTTTGTGAAGGAAATAGTAGTACTTAAGCATGTCTAGGTGAATATGGCCTTCAAGGCCTTAATCTTGGAATCAATAGGCAGCCGCAATAAGTTATGCATCTCATGTAGAAGGCGCTATTCCGGACGGCACCTACCATCTCATCCCCGCCGACGAAGAAGGAATCCCGGAGGGAGGTGCCGGCGAAGGATCAACCAACCCGGAGGCTAACCCCTAGCTAGAGCAAGAAGGCAAGCCCCGGAGCATAACCTAACCTTTAAAATTTATGCATCTATCAATTCCCTATGCTTGTGCATTTACGTTTCAAGGAGTTGATTGAATACCTTAGCTGCACATTTCCTAGTACCTATGACTTGCAACACTAGTATGAAAGGATCGATAGGGCATTGCTTTAGGTCCGTTACAAGTCGAGTGATTTCCTGTCACTCGCGAGACATAGGAGTTGCTTGTCTTTACTTATGTTGGAATCATAAGGATTGACGGGCGGGGTGATAGATGTAGATCTCTCGTCCGTATATGACAATGGATTTAAGGTCGAAACGTGTGGTTGAGTGTGTCAAGTTTTTGAATGTACCACATGCATGCCGATATATGGGAATCGGTAAGCCCGGTACCAGATTGAAGCAGCTAGGGCCGATAGCCATCTCTCCTTGGAAACATTGTTTTCCCCTGCCGTACACTTGTGGATATATGCGTGAGACTGTGAGTGAAGCAGTAAACCTTTATCCTAAGGAAGTGGACCCGGTTCCGAATTGTGGATCGATGGGAAAGGTTGGGAAGTTGTAACACCCTAAAAATGCCCTATTTAAAAATTAGTAATTAATTGGCTTTTTATATTGAAGTGCTCATAATTACTGTAGGAAAATAAAATTTTTGAATAATTAAAAGCAAATATAGGGTATAGAAACATTATTGTTGCATTCATGCTGGTCATTTATTTTTGATTGTTGAATTCAAATTTGAATTTGAATTCAAATGAGTGTTTGAATAAAAGGAAAACCTTTTCTTTTTCTCTCTCTCTTTTCAGCCCAGCCGGCCCACTCCTCATCTTTTTCTTCCTTTTCTTTTTTCCGCGGCCCAACCCTTCTTTCCTCCTTCGCGCGGCCCAGCAAGCAGCCCAGCCCACCACAGCAGCGCCCTCTCTTCCTCCGCAGCGACCGACATCCCGGCCCCACCTGTCGGCACGCTCCTCCTCCGCCGCAGCCGCTGACGACTTGGGCCGACCCGTCAGATCCGCCGTCTACCTCGCGTCGTGCGCGACTGGGACTCCTCCACCGCCGCCGCGCCGTCGTGTCACGCCCGGACTTCCTCGGCTTGGCGTGCACGCCAAGGGGATCTCCACCGCCCCTATATAAGTCGCCGCTACCCCCTCTCTGCAATCCCTAGACCTAGACCGCCTCCAAGCTCCGAGCGCCGTCGCTAACCCTAGCCGAGCCGCCACCGCCACCAATCCGCCGTCTCACTGCCGCGTTGTCGCCAAGGGCTTGCCCCGAAGCTTCGCCGTGTGGTAAGAAACGCGCCGAGCCCAAAACCCCTCCTCCTCTTGCCCTCCCGCACGCGTACGAGCTCGTCGGAGTTCCTGCTCCGCCGCCGTGCGTCGCCAGCCGCCATCACTGCTCAATCCCCGCTTCCAACCCCAAAAATCGTTTCCCCGTTGTCTCCTCTCTCTCCCAAGCTAACCGCGGCGAGCTATGGAGCCCCCTAAGCCCCAGCAGCGTCATCTCCGGCGAGGTCGCCGCCGCGCGCCGCCGCGAGCCGCTGCGTTCCGGTGACCTTGCGCCTCGATCTAATCCCAGCCGCTCGATCCAAAACCGACGGCCCAGATCTGATCCGAACCCGGTCCACCGTGGACCCGTGGACCGCGGTCTACGGCCGATCCACGGCACAGTAGACCATGACGTCAGCCCACGTCAGCATCCAGCCGCTGCCGTGGTGTTTTTGCAAAAGAGCCCCTCTGTTTTCAAAAATCAACCCGCGGTCCAGCGCAGTTCAAAAGTATTTACAACCAAGTCCTTTTTCTTTCGGTTTAGCCCCTGCTCTTTTGAAAAATAGCGCCCGCCGTCCTGAAAGTTGTTTTTACACCGCAGCCCTCGAGTTTTTATATGAAATTATGTTTTAGGTCCCTGGTTTCTTTCAAAAACACCCCTGGAAAGCCTAAAACCTTTACCAGCAAGCCCCTAGAGCCCGTTTTAAGCGTAGTTTCTCCGTTTTAACTCCGATTTGAGTGATTTTCGCGCTCATGTGTTCGCAGTGAAGCGTAGAGTAGCTCTAAAGCCTTCTTTTCATCTTTTGTTTATGTTTGGTGTACTGTTCTAATTAAATAACTTGTTTGCATGTATGTGTGGATGCTTGTGTGGTGATCGATGTGAGTAGTTGCCGAGCCGTTCGAGTTCGCCGACGATCCCGTACCCGAAGAGCAGTTGCAGCAGCAGTTCACTGAGGAAGGCAAGTATAACACGGACCATCCTTGTTACCTATACACCGATTAATCACATAAATCATATGCATGTGTGTAATACTGTTAGCCACTAGGGATGTTCCTAGTCTTTACCTTATTCCTTGTTTACCCAGGGTTATATGCATTATGGTTAGACTATGCTACGCGCTGCAACCAACATTTATTTTTATTGTCAATATTGAATTAATGGTTCATTTCAATGATGATTAAAAGATGCTTTTTAGCAACATGGTTCGGGGAACTAGAGCATGTGCTGTGTGCTTTGTTCTAGTGTCTCTGTAAGGTTTGATCTAGGGAATTAGAGCATGTGCTTTGTGCTTTGTTCTAATGTCTCTCCATAAGGTCCATTTCTTAAAGCGGCAACCCAGGAACCTGTTCGCCGCCGTTGGAACTATAATGGCTCTGGTCTTGGATGATTAACTTGTACGTCTCTAGCTCGCCAGTAGTTACCGAAAGGCGTATGTGGGGTGCATGGGTGAGAGTATAGTTTGATCCATCGAGGACGGTTCTATCCGTTGGCTATGCCCCGTTAGGCAAAGTCCCGTGATGTAAGCGCCCGATGTACGGCAGCTTCACACGTTGCGATGAATGCGCTCTCGCTCTGGACGCCATTGACCCCCTCACGTTGCGCCCTGAGCGTACGTCAATCTCGATGCCTCGGGTTATGCTGCCTATGTTGAACCAAAACGGCTACTGTGCTTGTTAGGGTGTTTTGTGAAAGTCCTCGTAACATAAGTTCTTTTGGATTTATGTGACCGGCGGGTAAAGGGCGAAACCTCTGCAGAGTGTTGATCTATCATGATAGCCGTGCTCACGGACACGAGCGGCCTGGATCCTTTTTGATTAGAAGATGATATTAGTGGTTGATGTTGGTTTGTTTTATAATCACTTATACCTTATTAATGGGTTTATACTTGGGATTCTACTCATTGGTAGTAATTTGGTTGATAATAAAATGAAACAACTAAAAGTGCTACTGCAGTTCAACCGTGTCCAGCCTTTTGTCCTTGCATAACCCGTGTTATACTTGTTAAGTAAGATGGTTTACTTACACTTGCAACTATTCAACAAAATCCCGGATGGGTAACAGATGGAGCATTGAATGATCAGTCGCTTGCTGAGTTTCCGGAGGATCTGCCGTACTTCTAAGCTGTGTTCAACCAGTCGGTGTCCCTGTGGATTTGAGGCTCTACCTAGTTAAGACGTTTAATAATATTTAGACTTCCGTTGTGTTATTTGTTTAAGACTATGTCTTGTGTTAAACTCTGATATAAACTATTTTATTCGAGCATTGTGTTCTCTGTGATTCAATATTTGTAATCTATATGTGTTCTATGGACATCCTGGGCACACATATGGAAGCATTCGGATTTCTTGGAAATCTGGGTGTTACAAAGTTGGTATCAGAGCGAGGTTGACTGTAGGATCACAGCCTAGATAGAACGGTCGATTAGAACTTGCTTAATCCTTGCTCTAAAAGTTATTTTACATCCTAGAGTTGAGTTTCTGTTGAAAAATGGTGTTCTATTCTACCTCTATCATTTGTGAAAACTTTCTAGCCCTCCTCTAGTTTTCACTTCCATAGATGGCTCGACAGAGATAGATAGTCCGCAAGAGCACTGAAGGCTACCTTCCACCCCGCATCGATGAGTACCATTGGTGGCACGCAACCCGGATGCCTACGAGGAGCTTCTTAGGCAGTAGGTCGAAGAAGGGAACCCCGAGGAGCTAGAGACCGAGTCCGTAGAGTTAGAGCAACAACAAGAGAAGAATGAGGAGCTGCAGCACTAGTTGGAAGGACCTGCGCCACGCAGCCCATAGTTCGGTGCACAGTCGCCACCACACAGAAGGACTAGATACAACACTCTAGCTTACCGCACCACCATCAACCCTAAACGCTACCTTAAGTTGTAATAGAGATCAAATAGACGTTTTTGAATCAAAACTAGTCTAAGAGTGTCGAGTCTTGTGTGAACCTTGTCTTTGAATGCTTGAATGAATTGTCATAATGCTTACGTGTGATTTAGATCTTTGTAATGATTGTGATGAGCGTGGATGTAAGTCTGCAACCATCTAGTATTGGATTAAGGTATAAGGTATTTAGTGGATAGATAGTTGGGTTCCTAACCTCTCCCTTGCACAACATCTATCATCTTTCCTATCGCCCGAGTGCCTTATCTTGTCAGTGGATTGCTTCTGTTCTTGACACTGGTTCAGACATGACTGTGATTGTGAATGTTGGGATTTTGATTTGTGACAGATGGTTGGGACAAGAGGATCGACGGGTGGTGGCAATCAGAACCAGAATCAGAATCAGAACCAGAACCAGAACCAGCCGCCTACCATGGAGGATCTAGTCCGCTTGCAGACACAGACGATGCAACAGTTGACTCAGGCCATAGCTTTGATGCAGCAGAACCTGCAGAATCCACCTGTTCAGCCACCTCCCCAGCCCATCCGGGACAAGAGGGGAGAGTTCTTGAAGGGGCGCCCGCCAAAGTTCTCCTGCGCCAAGGACCCGATGGAAGCAGAAGACTGGATCAAGGCAGTGGAGAGACAACTAGACATTGCTCAGTGTGATGACAGGGAGAAGGTGCTCTACGCCTCTGGACAGTTTGAAGGAGCCGCTCTCGACTGGTGGGTGGCATACCAATATGCGCAACCCGATCGCAACCAGATCACCTGGCAGCGGTTCAGTGACGACTTCCATGCTCACCATGTGCCTGAGGGATTGACGGTCCTGAAGAAGAAGGAGTTCCTAGCCCTGACGCAGGAAGGAATGAGTGTCACTGCCTATCGTGACAAGTTCCTCGAGCTGGCCCGCTATGCACCAGATGAGGTGTCGACAGACGAGAAGAGGCAAACTCGCTTCCGGAATGTACTCCAGGATGTTTTACAGCTACAGTTGATGTGCATCACCTTTCCAACCTTCGGCGGACTGGTTGATGGTGCTCTGATGGTGGAGCACAAGCGCCGTGAGATTGAGGACAAGAAGAGAAAGTTCATGAACCAGCAATCTGGCAGCAACGTCCGCCCCCGCTACAACCCCCAGCAAGTGAATCAGCAGCGCACTCAGGGACAGTCAAGCCTTCAGAACCACGGTCAGAACCAGCAACGTCCCCAGTATGCACCACCCCAGCAGCAACAGCAGCGCTACCAGAACGTGCCGCAGAACACTCAGGCTTCGCGCACTACCCAGGCTAACACCATTCCTGTCGGCCCAAGGGCGTGCTACCACTGTGGAGAACAGGGACATTATGCTAACTCTTGTCCCCGGAGGGTCCAGAACTCCACCGGTCAGAACAACAACCAGAAGGCAGGACCACAACTAGCTCAGAATGGGAATCAGCCGCAGGCACAGGGAAACCGTGGCCAGCAGAACTACGCCAGGGGCAAGCTCAACCATGTGGGAGCAGAAACTGCAGAAGTAGCCACAGATGTGGTAGTCGGTACGTTTTCGGTCAACTCACAACCTGCTACAGTTTTGTTCGATTCTGGAGCTTCGCATGCTTTTATATCTGCTGATTTCGTGAAAAAGAACTTGATGCTTATGCAACCTATGGGGAACACTATGTTAGTTAACTCACCGGGGGGAGAACTTCGGGCCACATTACGTTGTCCTAATGTAGCAATTAACATAAGGGGGGTAGACTGTTTAGCACACCCTATAGTCCTAAATTCTATCGGGATGGATCTGATTTTGGGAATGAGCTGGCTAGCAAAATATGATGCCGTCATACAGTGTTCCAAGCGTGCAGTTCAGTTAGTGACTCCATCAGGGGAGAAGATTGAGTATCAAGCAACCAAATCCACAGAGCCCGGTCAGGTCAATCAGGCTGAAGGCACAGAGTTGAAGGACATTCGAGTGGTGAACGAGTATCCAGATGTGTTCCCAGATGAATTGCCAGGTATGCCTCCAGAACGTGAAGTTGAATTTGTTATTGAACTTATGCCTGGCACAACACCCATAGCTAAAAGACCATATAGAATGGGGGTAAAAGAATTAAAGAAACTTAAAGAAGAATTGAGGGCCTTACTAGCTAAGGGGTATATTCGTCCTAGTTCTTCGCCTTGGGGAGCTCCAGTGTTGTTTGTTGATAAGAAAGACGGGACGCAGAGGATGTGCATAGACTATCGAGCCCTCAATGAGGTCACCATCAAGAACAAGTACCCACCGCCGAGGATCGATGATCTCTTTGACCAATTGAGGGGAGCTTGTGTGTTCTCGAAGATCGATCTCAGATTGGGCTATCATCAGATGAGAATTCGGGTGACGGACATCCCTAAGACAGCTTTCACTACCCGGTATGGTTTGTATGAGTTCACAGTTATGTCTTTTGGATTGACTAATGCACCGGCCTACTTCATGTATTTGATGAACAGCGTGTTCATGGATTACCTTGACAAGTTTGTCGTGGTGTTCATCGATGATATTCTGGTTTTCTCTAAGAATGAGGAAGAGCATGAGGAACATTTGAGGTTAGTGATGCAGAGACTCCGAGAACATCAGTTGTATGCTAAGTTGAGCAAATGTGAATTCTAGCTGAAGGAGGTATCATTCTTGGGCCATGTGTTGTCAAATGGAGGTGTCGCGGTTGATCCGAAGAAGGTCAGGGATGTTCTCAACTGGATTCCACCACAGAATGTCAGTGAGATCAGGAGTTTTCTCGGAATGGCAGGCTACTATCGGCGTTTTATTGAGGGATTCTCCAAGATTGCTAAGCCCTTGACATCATTACTAGAAAAGAATGCCAAGTTCGTGTGGACACCGCAGTGCCAAGCTAGCTTCGAGGAGTTGAAGAAAAGGCTGACCACTGCACCAGTATTGGTACTGCCAGATGTTACTAAGAGTTTCTCAGTATATTGTGATGCGTCTCGCCAAGGATTGGGATGTGTACACATGCAGGAGGGTAGAGTTGTGGCATATGCATCCAGACAGTTGAGGAGACATGAGCTGAACTATCCGACACATGATTTGGAATTGGCAGCCGTGGTACACGCGTTGAAGATCTGGAGGCATTATTTGATTGGGCACAAATGTGACATCTATACTGACCACAAGAGCCTTAAGTATGTGTTCACGCAATCCGAGTTGAATATGAGGCAACGTCGTTGGCTTGAGAAGATCAATGATTTTGAACTAGAGATTCACTACCATCCAGGGAAGGCTAACTTGGTGGCCGATGCTTTGAGTAGAAAGAGCCATGCGAATGTGCTACCGGGTCAGACTTTGCCGGAAGAGCTTAGCAAGGAATTTGAACGCTTGAACTTGGGTATGGTAGCCAACGTGGCTGAGCTAGAAGTGGAGCCAACTCTTGAACAAGAAATCCGAAAAGGTCAATTGGAGGATGAGGAAATCAAGGAGTTGATTAAGAAGGTTGGGACAGATAAAGCGCCAGGATTCCGATTGGATGATCAAGGAACAGTGTGGTATGGTGACAGAATAGTGGTGCCAGATCAGCAGTATATCAAGGATGCTATCTTACGGGAAGCGCACGAGTCAGCATATTCCATTCACCCGGGAAGTACCAAGATGTACTTGGACCTCAAGGAAAGATTTTGGTGGTATGGTTTGAAGCGCGATGTTGCAGCACACGTAGCTCTTTGTGACGTATGCCAGAGAGTTAAGGCCGAACATCAGAGACCGGCAGGTTTGCTTCAGCCTATGAAGATACCAGAGTGGAAATGGGAAGAAGTGGGTATGGATTTTATAACAGGATTGCCCCGCACACAGAAAGGTTATGACTCTATATGGGTGATAGTGGACCGATTGACGAAGGTGGCTCACTTTATTCCGGTAAAGACTACATATTCCGGTGCCAAACTAGCAGAGTTGTATATGGAGCGGATTGTATGTTTGCATGGTGTACCGAAGAAGATAGTGTCAGACCGAGGCAGTCAGTTTACGTCGCACTTTTGGCGCAAGTTACATGAGTCCATGGATACTAAGCTTCACTTCAGTTCCGCTTACCATCCGCAGACAGACGGTTAGACCGAGAGGACGAATCAGATACTGGAGGATATGTTGAGGGCATGTGCATTACAGTATGGGAGTAGTTGGGAGAAGAGTTTGTGTTATGCAGAGTTCTCGTATAACAACAGCTATCAACAGAGTCTCAAGATGTCACCATTTGATGCGTTGTATGGAAGGAAATGCAGGACACCGTTGTTTTGGAATCAGACCGGAGAAGGTAAAGTATTTGGACCTGAGGTCTTGAAGCAGGCAGAGGAACAAGTGCAGGTTATCAGGCAGAATTTGAGAACAGCTCAGTCACGGCAGAAAAGTTATGCAGATGTAAGGCGTCGTGATCTTAGCTTTGAAATTAGCGACTTCGTCTATCTCAAGGTGTCACCAATGAGAGGTGTGAAGAGATTCAATGTTAAAGGCAAGTTAGCACCTCGCTACATTGGACCATTCAGGATATTAGAACGGAGAGGTGAAGTGGCTTATCAGTTAGAGTTACCAGAGAAATTGGCAGGAGTGCATGATGTGTTCCATGTGTCCCAGCTGAAGAAGTGTTTACGGGTGCCAGAGGAACAGATTCCATTGGAGGAGTTGAATGTGCAGGGGGACCTTACTTATGAGGAGTATCCGGTTAAGATCTTAGAGGAGTCTGAGAGAGTCACCAGGAACAAAGTGATATGTATGTGCAAGGTTCAGTGGAATCGTCATACAGAGGATGAGGCAACCTGGGAACGGGAGGATGATCTCAAGGCAGAATATCCACATCTCTTCCAATCTACATCCGAATCTCGGGGACGAGATTCATCTTAAGGGGGGTAGGTTTGTAACACCCTAAAAATGCCCTATTTAAAAATTAGTAATTAATTGGCTTTTTATATTGAAGTGCTCATAATTACTGTAGGAAAATAAAATTTTTGAATAATTAAAAGCAAATATAGGGTATAGAAACATTATTGTTGCATTCATGCTGGTGCATTTATTTTTGATTGTTGAATTCAAATTTGAATTTGAATTCAAATGAGTGTTTGAATAAAAGGAAAACCTTTTCTTTTTCTCTCTCTCTTTTCAGCCCAGCCGGCCCACTCCTCATCTTTTTCTTCCTTTTTTTTTTCCGCGGCCCAACCCTTCTTTCCTCCTTCGCGCGGCCCAGCAAGCAGCCCAGCCCACCACAGCGCAGCGCCCTCTCTTCCTCCACAGCGACCGACATCCCGGTCCCACCTGTCGGCACGCTCCTCCTCCGCCGCAGCCGCTGACGACTTGGGCCGACCCGTCAGATCCGCCGTCTGTGACATCTCTGATGTCAAAGAATTAAAAAGTGCAATTAAAATCAATACAACAGGGAATTGGGTTGAAATTCAAAAATTCGTCAAAAATTCAATTATAATTCAAAAACAAGGGTTGTTTGGCACCCAACTAAAACTTAAACATCTCGGACAGCCCTTCGCGACAACCTCGCCACGGCGTTCGCGCCGATCGGTGACCCTCGAGCGGGAATGTCCGTCACGATCGAGGTTAGCCGTAAAAATCCGTCCCGATCGAGCTATGTCCGTGACGATCGAGCCTAGTCAGTATGTCCGTGACGATCGAGCCTAGTCAGTATGTCCGTGACGATCGAGCTATGACCGTGACGATCGAGCCTAGCCGGTAGTTTCCGTCACGATTCGAGGCTGCACGACAGGACCCTCGAGGCCCCGCCGTCCGTCGCGCTCGAGGCTCCGCAGCCAAGCTCGAGGGCTCACCTCGAGCGACGTTCCGTCACCCTCGAGGCTCCGCAGCCAAGCTCGAGGACTCACCCTCGAGCGACGTTCCGTCACGCTCGAGGCTTCGCAGCCAAGCTCGAGGGGGGCACTCACCCTCGAGTGGCGTTTCCGACCATTCGAGGCTCGGCAAGCTCGAGCTTGCGGTTTCAAGCTCGAAGCGCCGTAGCGCCTGGTCGAAATGCCCGGTCCAAGCTCGGAAGTTGTGTCCCGCACCTCAAACTCCAACTTTTAATTTTACACGTTTCGAAGTTCAGCTCAAATTTTTGGAGAAAGTTCAAAAGGGCAAAGAGCTCCACGGGGCTGCCAGCTCGCCCCTGGCGCGCTCTGCTCCGGCCGGAGTCCGGCCGCCACGTGGCCGGCGTGTGGCGGAGACCGCGTCGGGTCGGCCGAGCTGTGGCGGCAGCTAGCTTTTGTCCTCACGCGTTTGTCCAAGCTTCCGTACCGTCACTTCGCGGGCGACGGCGCACTGCTGCCTCGCGCCGCGGAGCGCCATCATGGCAAGCTCGCTCGGCACTGGTCGCAGCCGCGCAGCGCCGCCCCGCAGTCGCGATGCTCGCTCGCTACGCGCCAAGGAGCACTGTGGAGGATCCCCAGCGATCACGCCACAATCTTCCTCGCCCAATCGTGTCGCGCGCGCTCTGTTCGAGCTCGCCGCGCCATCAATGGCGACCGCGACAGCCACCCACGCGCTCGCACGCTCCCGAGGCCGCACAGTGCCTCCCTTGCGTGCCCAAGCACTCCACCGCGCACTCCCACCCCTCCTCTCACTCGCTCACTTGGTCATTTCCACTTCCCCGCGCTCGCTCGGTCTTCTTCCTCCTCGCGACGCGCAAGCCGAACCCAAGCTCTTCGCCGAAATTCCTCGTCCACGCTCCACCATTCCCCAATCCATCCCGCACGGAGCTAGTCCACTCCACCAGCTCCAAAACCCCCAACTTTCCCCCAAGCTATGTCCCTTCTCCGGCGAGAATTTGCGATTTCCCCAAATCGCGAATTCCGGCCGTCGAAGCACCCGCACGTCGAGACCCTACTCCGAGCCGTCCCCGAGCTTCCTCGAGCACGCCATTAGCTTCCCCAAGCTCTGCTGGTTGCTCAAGGACCTCTCCCCCCTCCGCGAACGACCCCGAGCTCGCCGGCGCAGACCCCGCAGCGGGCCGCGCCGCCACCTCCTCGTCGCCGGCGTAAACTCCGTCGACCCCCGGCCTCCCACCGTGCCCAAACGACTCGTGGTGAGCCCAGGAATCTTTTCCCCCACTTCCCCGAGCCTAGTTCGCCGCCATTTGGCCGGCGCAACTCCGGCGAGGTCCCAGGGACCCAAGTTCATCGTCTACCTTTGTTTAGGGGTCTCTGCGCAAAAGTCCAGGGACTCGTTCGCGAAGTTTTGAAAGATCTAGGGTTCTCTGCGTAAACAGATTCTTAAGTCTAGGTTTGATTTTTCCCGAAACTTGTAAAATCGATTAAAAATCGTACAAAAATCGGAAAAAATGCACAAAATACTCCCTGGATTCGTGAGAGTCTAAATTACAATCTCTATTAGACATGTTTGTACTTTTGACGAACTGTTTTTGAATTAAAATTCAAACAAGGAAAATCTAAAGTTATGCACCATTTCAAATCCAGAGCTGCGCTAGGGTTGAGCTTTGGATATGTTGTGTATAGTGGCTTTGGACAGCTTGTGTCCAAAGAAGACCCAAAATATGATGTTTAGCTCCTTTTATGAATTAAAATAGGTTTTCTGTCTTTTTGCAGTGCAGAAATCATTAAAAATAATATGTGCAGTGAAAAATCACCATTCTGCTCCTGAGAGCTTAAAACTTGTTAGAACACATGTAAAAATGAAAAACTTAATTTTTGCTCTGTTTAGGATGGCAAATAATTAAATATGTGTTTTTGGTTAGAAAATCATTGAGGATCACCCAAGGGTTATTTTGAGCCACCACTTGGCCAGAGCCCTCCTCATACTTATGCTTAACTTTGGGTAGGGAGATCTCCTGAAATGGTTGAATTTTCAATTTTATATGAATTAAATTCATTTCTGCTGGCAGCAACTTGTTAGATTTTTAATAAATTATGTGTAGCTCGAAATTAGCTAAATTTTGGAGTGAGCTTAGCTCTTATACTCCAGTAGCTGCCATAAAGTTTATAGATAAAAATGATGAACAGAAATGGAGAAACAAAAATGCGAAGTAATCTAGATGGAATCGATTTATATAAAAGAAATAACCTTTTTGTTAGTTAGATAGAATAAAATAAATGGAATCTGAAATTTCCAGAACAGCCACCCTAAGTTATGCATATCATGTACAAGGCACTATCCCAGACGGCGACTACACCCTCATCCCCGCAGACGAGGAAGAAGCCCCGGAAGCCCGGTGCCGGTGCAGACGTGAACAACCCGGAGGCTAACTCTCAGTCCGAGCAAGAAGGCAAGCCCCGGAGCATGACCTAACCTTTACCAAAATATGCACTTTGATTCTCTATGTTTGTGCATTTACGTTCAAGGAGTTTGATTGAATACCTTAGCTGCACATTTCCTAGTACCCATGACTTGCAATACTAGTTTTGAAAGGGATCGATAGTGCATTGCTATAGGTCCGTTACAAGTCGAGTGATTTCCTGTCAACTCGCGAGACATAGGGATGCTTGTCTTTACTTATGTTGGAATCATAAGGATTGACGGGCGGGATGATAGATGTAGATCTCCCGTCCGTGTATGATAATTGGTTAAGGTCGAAATGTGTGGTAGAGTGTGTCAAGTTTTTGAACGTACCACATGCATACCGGTATATGGGAGCCGGTAAGCCCATGGTACCAGATTGAAGCAGCTAGGGCCGATAGCCATCTCTCCTTGGAAACTTGTTTCCCCTGCCGTACACTTGTGGATATATGCGTGATGCTGTAGTGAAGCAGTAAACCTTTATCCTAAGGAAATGGACCCGGTTCCGAATTGTGGATCGATGGGAAAGGTTGGGAAATGCTTGTACCTTTTATAGCAGGCAGAGTATCCGTGTGTGTTGGGTTTTCCCCTGGCCAGGTAGCACAAATTCGGTTCGAACTGTCCGCTTCTCGCGGTTAATGAGACTGCTTGACCGCCTTGCTACATCGAGTAATAAGTGGAATTATGAGATCATGAACTCGTTCTATGAATACTTGTATTGCACCACTGTATGCTTAGAGAGGATGCTAATTTAGAATGGTTAAATTTACTAGAATATGAAGCTAAAACTTGAAAGCAAGGATCTACTTTAGTTGCTTTTTGGCAAACAAACCCACCAGCCAAAAGCCTCTCATTGTCTAGATGTCGGTGATGTAGATTTCACCCGACGGGTAAGCCTTGCTGAGTATTAGTATACTCAGCCTGCTTGTGACATTATTTTACAGGTATCATTTTGGATGTGGATGCTATGACTTGGCCCGTCCAGGTCCACCTGGCTGGCACATCGAATGGGTCCCGTCCTCTGGCGAGGATCGGGAGGAGTAGCTTCGTGGCAGGCTTCAGCACGGAGTTATTTGTACCGCCGTTAGATTATTTACTTCCGCTGCAATGAACTTCTAATTTCAGTTATGTTTGAACTTTCAGATTCCGCTGCAAGACTTGTGTACTCTGATTTTTATTTGCACTCGGTTTTGTAATAACTACTTCTCTATGTGTGTAAAGTTAATTTGTGGAATGTTGTAATCTTCTGGAACTCACCTTCGTGTGGGCCTGCTGCTGTTACGATCTAGTTAAGTACGTGGTTTAATCGGGTTTAATCCGACGGCGCTCCAGCTTATTCCGGATTAAGTGCCTGACTACGTGATTAGTGGTCTGAGGGGTACTTAACTTGGAATAATTTCGGAGTGGAACCGCCACAGGCTGGCATCAGAGCCGAAACAGCGCACCGGAGAGAGCAACAGACCTTTAATAAACAATTTTTGATAACCATTTGCCAACTCGTGCTTCCGGACGGCGCCTGCGAAGGAAGGTTATCTTAAGGACCGCTAAGAATGTAACCTAGAGCGTGAAGGCCTATGTGGGATAGGGATCACGACTATGATAGGTGGCCAAATAGTATATTATACCTGACTTCCAGCATTATATCATTCTGTCATTTACTTTACGCAATGTGGCGCAAGCTACAGGCGATTGCTTGTAACGTACCACGGCACTATATGAAGAATATAGTGGCGGCACATAGTCAATACGCCGTGATGGCGTATGAAACATAGAATAGCCATGAGTGGGCGCAAGGTACGGCGGATTGCTGTAGCGTACCACCGGCAATCATATGCCAAATATGAGGACGGCACAAAGTCAATACGCTATTTCAATAGCGTATGAAACTGTCAATATGTTGCTTTCGGTGACATATGACATTGCGCCGTTCAATGGTTAAACGTTGGGTTGCCACCTCTATAGTGGTGGTAATGAATGAGACGGCTTTCGTGAGTGCTGGCACGAAAAAGGTTGATTATAATGCTCTGGAATGGAATTTCTGCAGGTACCCACAACCACGATTCCGTAAGATGAACGGTTAGAGAAAAGTTCGGCTAGTTAATATAGGGAGAGACGGATATTGGCCTAGCCACCGGCACTAACTTCGTAAGCCAAAAGTTATTTGGCATGTGTGTCTTTGTGAGATCGATAGGGCGGCTCTATGGTGCATGGTGGCATCTCCAGTGGGATTATTTTAAGTTTCTCCAAGATAAATAATCTCTTTGATCCATATTTTGAATCCTTCCCGTCAAAGAAATTGAAATCAAAATCT